>CM050202.1:4496337-4521337 GCA_027475355.1 Coilia nasus
GTAACAAAAAAATGAGCTGAAAGAAGACACGGGTTATTAGGCACAACCCCACAGATCATTCAGCAGGCTGGATTGCAAGTGACAGGTACTACACAACATCAAATAGAGTGCCATGCAAGAAACAGAGTGAATAAACATCATCTGGTTTTGAAGGGGATCCATCCAAAACAGATTCAAAGTGTTTTGACTCTCTTTTGCATACTGACTGGTGGTGAAAGAGCATTTTCAACCGTGGAGTAAGCCTGGCATTCAAATCACAAACCATCCTCTGAAGAGAGACAGTGAGAGAGCGCGCGAGAGAAAGAGAGAGAGAGAAATTGGAGGCAAAGAGGAGGATTTGCATTTGTTTGAACCACAGGTAATGCACATTGAGTTTGTGGGATGTGAAAGCAATTACTCTGATGCTCGGGTTTCAGCTCTCACCTTTTTCAGGCGTATGTGTGCCTGTCAACTGACTTTAATAGCAGTTTGCCACCTGTCAGCAAGGAGTTGTTATTTACAGACGAATCTGAATCGACTTAAGACAAGTTCTTTCCCCCCTTCTCTTCTCTTGTGCCAGATTCAGACATACTGTCTGGCAGGCGTCAAGTCTGGGAAGTCTGTTTCTGAGTCAGGGTGTTTGTGTGTGTGTGTGTGTCTTTGCCGTTTGTGTGTGTTTGAGTGACTGTGTCTGTGTGTGTGTGAGAGTGTGTGGGTGTTCGTATAAGTGTTTGCATGTGTGTATATGTGTGGTATGTGTATGTATGTGTGTGTATGTGTGTGTGTGTCTGTGTGTGTATGTGTCTGATCTGATGCCAATGCTTGAGGTGCACAAAACGCTGGCATCTTAAGCATCTCCTGTACTCTGTAGCCACTCCCTCCAATCACAGTACATTGTGTTGTTCGCTATGTCCTAATAACCTCAACTAATAACTGTACGATGAAGAGGGCTTAAAGGATTTAAGTCTTAGCCGTTCAAAGGCTGCCAAAAATACGTGGCACCACATGCTTCTTCCTCACAAGAAAGAGCTCGGTGAGACAAAGAGCCTTCCTGACGACTAACTGTGAGAGGCTGTTGCCATAGTTTCCCCGTTAGTTACGACGACCAGCACTTTGTTTTGCGAGGCAGACCGGTGAGAGAAGCCGCTGCGTTCTCCGTGATTTGGCTGATTGCTGCTGTCTCTCTCCCCCAGGGACTTTTCACCAAGGAAAGGCACTGTTGAACACTGTGAGATGATTCATGAAGTGTGAGGTATAAATTAAAGGTGCTTATTAATCATGAGTTTTATGCCTTTCCCTCCTCCACTGTGTTTTTTTGGGGATGAAAAATCGATGTTGACGTGTTATTGTTGTTCTTGTTGTTGTTGTCATTAGTGGTTGAGGTGAGGGACACAGTTGAGGTGCAACTTCCTTAAGGAGGTTGTTAAATGTGTTGGTTTTATGAAGTTGTGAGGCCTGATTGTTTGTTTTGTTATTTTGTAAAGGGGAGTGGGGCTGAAAAGCATAAAAATAGGAGCTGTGTGATGCCCCTCCCCGCCTGGCTTCACGTGCTTCGTGTCGGCCTCCTCTCTCACTAGGTTCGGTGCACTTGTGGGCGGAGTCTCCTAATTATAGCTGAGGTGCCACATGAACACGGGGCTCCCTTTCTGCTCTTTGGCTTTGGAACATTCAACACGCTAGCAACACATCTCACTTCCACTTCGCAACACGGCTGACTACTGATTATCCCCCTCTCAACCATTTTTGACTTGCATTTTTGGTAAAAATAAAAAATATTTACGAACGTAAATCCGCTCCATCTGCTCCTTTATACATATTGTTGTGGTTTTTTCACCTAGGCCATGACAGCAGTGACTAATGTCACTGTTTTAGAACATACAGCAGGGAATATAACAAGTGATTATATGCTATATATATGTTACATATTGTGTGCTGTGATTATTAACTGGCTTACCTAAACTTTGTGTTGGACTCACCCCTGATGTTGCATGCTGTTTTGTGTAGTTACCAGTGTAGGCGAGGTGAACAGAAATTTCAAAGGAGCCACACAATGGAAATTGACATGAGTGCTATTGCCTGAGAGAAAGAAAGGCTGTTGTCAGCTCCCGTGAGAGGTACTTATTGAATCAAACTCAATTTAAAGGACATATCCTGAAATGCTCTGGCATTACTACAGGCTACATTACAATATATATTTAAATAGCGGTCTAAATATATGCTCTTGGACTGCCGTCTGCAGGCATCGACTCCCCAACCATTTAGTTCATTAGTTAGAGATGGATTGATTGATTGACTGGGCCTCGTGATACTGATAACAATCTTTTGTGTGTGTGTTTGTATGTGTGTGTGTGTCTGTGTGTGTGTGTGTGTGTGTGTGTGTGTATTTGTAAACCACGTGCTGGGGGCTGTTTCTCACTGGAAGTAAATGAATACTTTATCACGTACTTCATTAATTATTTCCTTTCCCGTTCGCCTAATTACTCTTACAGTTTTGTTCCTGAAAAGAAGAACAAAAACAAGACCAGACAGACGAAAGAAACGGTATTGTGCTTCTGCCTACCTTCCACTGCTTAACAGCTTCAGTAGTTTATTAAGGTCACCAGCCATAGTGGCGGTGTGTCTGTGGACACATCATTACTTTACATACAATAATATCAGCAGACATCCAGCCGGTTGGCTGTTAGGAGACTTTTAGGTACAATGCGATAACAGAATTGTTCCCTGAACTTGCCTCCCTATTTGAAAACAAAACAACACAGAAACAACAGCAAATAGGTGATTAGAACTGAATAGTGCCCACATTTTCAGCTCGTTCCACTCAGACTTGCCTGGGAGAAATTTAATTCGGGGAAAACAAGCTCCCGTATGTATGTGTGTATGTGCTGTGGTGCCTTGCTATTGACATAGCCAGGATTTAATGGGCTCTGTAATTAACAGTGAGCATTTTCCAGCGTGTGGAGGCCGCTGTGCTTAGGGTACTGTGAGATAGGGGGGATTGGGGGTTGCCAATCTCTCAAATTGCTCCTGATTGATCCTTCTCTGCCTATAGGAGGACCAAGATCAAATGGGATGAGTGGATTTCCTCCCTTCCTGCAGGAATTGCCACCAGCATCCTTACTGCTCGGCCCATGTTGCCACCAGCATCCTTACTGCTCGGCCCATGCGGTGTGGTGCTGCATGGGGCTCGACAGGATGTTTCTAGGCCATGAAAACGTGTTAGTTTTATTAAACTCTTTTTTTCTGGTTTTGATACTGCATTTTGGCTCTGAGTCAGACAGCTCTTAGCTCTTCGGAGGTTTTGCTCTCTGCTATTAAACAAAGAGGAAATGGGTGAAATAGGAGTAACCCAGAGCTCCAACCCACCCAACACAACCAATAAAATGATACACAACAATGTTCCAATCAAAACACATCACCAATGGGCCATGCTGTGGTACTGCTGGCTAAAACTCAAAATGCAAAAAAGCCAAAAAATACACTGAAAAAAGTAATTACTAATGCATCTGTACAGTAATCGTCCACCACTGAAACAGGAAATCACTCATTCTCTGCACATCAGCATTTCTCAGTGTTCCCTCTCAGTATAAAGACGAGTGTGCGAGGCCTAAGCCTGGCACTACTAATTCGGGCTAGTGGGGCTGTTTGCTGCTTTTTAACAGCGCTGCACTGACCCATTAGCCATCTAAATGGATGCGGACGGATGGACGGACCGGAGGCCAGACTAATTAAAATGGCCAGTAATAAAAAACACTGATAATAAGGTGATGAAGTCGGCAGAGAAAATAATGCCTCTTCTAATGAGGCGCCGGAGATGATGTCGCTAGGAGAATGAGAGAGAAAGAGAGAGAGAGATAGAGAAAGAGAGAGAGATAGAGAAAGAGACGGAGACAGAGAGAGAGAGAGACAGAGGCAGAGAGAATTGGGGTGTGTGTGAGGGGGTATTTGGGGCTACAAAATCCAAACAGAGAGGTGGATAGGTCTGAGCCCACACACACACACACACACACACACACACACACACACTTGCACTTCTATTGTACTTACTCCAAACACAAAACATTGTTCCGAGCTGTGAATGGCATGTAAAGTTGGCGATGCTCTCTTCCTTGTTGTAGAAATATACATATTTATTTACAGAGATGGGTGTAACGCGTTACTAAGTAACGCGTTACTGTACTCACATTACATTTGTCGGTAACGTAGTAGTGTAACGCGTTACTGTTACAAGTTTATTAATCACACTACAGTTACTAACAGTGCGTATGCTGATTACTGGACTTCTTCAGTGGACAGTCTGACCACAGATATCTGAGACGGATCCCCTGACTCTCCCCCAAAATCCTCAGGTGCACGCTTGCACATTAGTCGCCAGACATGTCCATACGCAACTGTCGGGGAATTCGGGGAAATGACAAAGCCATCTACCATAATGTTCAGGGGTGGAGATATGATCATTATTTTTAACATGTTGAGTGAGCGACGTTGCCTAAGTTAAAGTGCAATTGTCAAGGGATGAGGGGAAGAGAAAAGCCGTGAGGAATTTGCTGTCTGCAGAGTGTATTGTTTGTGGAGCCGGTTGCGCAGAATTAGAAACCTGCCGCCATACAGCACTGTCGCTGAGAAGATGTTTGCTTTTGATGAGAAGAAGGAAAAAACAGCTTCCTTCAACTCTGACACAAACGTAACAGAGTATTTTAAGTTGGACATGGAAGCCCTTAACCGTTTCCATCATATACAAAGTATGAAACTTAACACAGCTAACGCATCTAATGCGCCAGTCAAGAGGCTATTCAGACTAGACGGTCTCGCGCTGAAGCCTGAAATCGGTTGTCGGATAAAAGATTTGAAAAACGTCTCCTCATGCAGTATGATCATCGGGGGAGCACCCCCAATGACTTAACAAAGTGCCTTTGCCCTAGACTAGCATGCCAATGAAACGTGTACCCTGACATCATCTAAAATGGTTATTTTATTTTATTTAGTAACACGTTTTATTTGAATGGTCTCTAATTTGTTAAGGCATTTATGCTGTAGCCCATATGCCAGTCTCTGCATGTTATTTAATTCATTCTATTTTAGTAAGTGTTGTCAAGTTAACCTGTTTTAGACTTTTGGCTTGCAGCGCAATACTGATATGACCCTCTGCAGAGCTCTTCAGATTTTCACCAACTTTGTGGTGTAGCCAGGCTGTTTTCGTGAAATGGCATGACAGAATGACTTGTCTTACATCTTGCTCAATGCAATAGGAATTTATGTATTTTGCTCATGGCCGTTGCTGAGTAATGCAAAGTAATGTAACGCGTTACTTTCCATAAGGAGTAAAGAAGTAAAGTAATGCATTACATTTTTTAACAGTAGCGAGTAATGTGTAGTTGATTACTTTTTTTGAGTAACGACCCCAACACTGCTTATGTACTTGTCAGGGAGTAAACATACAGTACTTGTCACAAGTACTGGTCGATATGCGAGCACTCCATGCTTGCTCCATGCTGTATTCATGCACCCTCACCCCCCAATCTACTTCACCTCTGTCTTCCCACCTCCATGCGTCACCCCCCCGCCCCCCCCCCCATCCTGATGTCTGTTTTTAGCTATTTCTTCTTCTTCTTCTAAAAACAATATTTACACACGCACGGACGCATGCATATAGCCATTCGCACACACACACACACACTTGCAAGTAGGTATACGGATAGACGCACACACACGCGCACACATATGGATGCACACATGCATGCACAAAAGCATACACGCATATGTATACACACGAATCCAAACACACACACACACACACACACACACAATCACAAGCACAGCAGCACAGACACAACAATCCCACAGTGCTTTGTCTTTTCAATAAAAGATGCAACAGCTGCCTCTTAGTGAGTGAATTTTAAATGAAGTCAGAAGTCGCACGCTTTTCCACCTCCCCCTCCCATCCCCTAAATGAAGTCAGAAGTTGCATGCTTCTCCACCTCCCCCTCCCATCCCCCCTACCGAAGAGTGACCTGTACTCCTCTACCAGCCTCGCCTCTCCCCCCACCGCCACCCCCTGACGAGACCTGGGGAGTCACTTGTGGTGACAAGACGTTCCCACATGAATGCAGCCAGAGAACTCCAAGGCTCCTGAACAACAGCATGACAGGAGAGGGGGGAGAGAGAGGGAGAGAGAGAGAGAGAGAAACAGAGACAGAGACAGAGAGGCACACTATTACAAGTCTGTGACCAACCAAATTCACAAGACACTGACTTTTAGGGAAATAAGAGAGAGACATAAAGAGAGAGAGAGAGAGAAGGATGGGGAGAAAGAGAGAGAGAGAGGGATGGGGAGAAAGAGAGAGAGAGAGGGATGGGGAGAGAGAGAGAGAGAGAAGGATGGGGAGAGAGAGAGAGAGAAGGATGGGGAGAAAGAGAGAGAGAGGGATGGGGAGAAAGAGAGAGAGAGAGAGAGAGAGAGAGAGAGAAGGATGGGGAGAAAGAGAGAGAGAGAGGGATGGGGAGAGAGAGAGAGAGAAGGATGGGGAGAGAGAGAGAGAAGGATGGGGAGAAAGAGAGAGAGAGAGGGATGGGGAGAAAGAGAGAGAGAGGGATGGGGAGAGAGAGAGAGAGAGAAGGATGGGGAGAGAGAGAGAGAGAAGGATGGGGAGAAAGAGAGAGAGAGAGAGAGAAGGATGGGGAGAAAGAGAGAGGGATGGGGAGAGAGAGAGAGAGAGGGATGGGGAGAAAGTAGTAAGAGAAACAGAGGAGGAGAGATGGTAGTGAGAAAGTGAGTAAGCTGTGGAAGGAGGCTGTGAGAGAGGAAGACAGGGAGGATCATTACAAGACAACGATAACGAATGGGTAAAGAGAGGGAGAAAGAGAGAGGAAAAGAAAGAGAGAGAAATAAGTGAGAAGGGAATGAGAGGAAATGAGAGGTTATCAAACAGTGTCTAAATGCTAATTATTGTGCTAATGAAGTTTCCCAAAGTGATTCTGTCAAGGCATGTTCCACCCAATGTGTGGTGAGGTTGTCAGACTTCTCATTCTGCCAGTAATGCTTTGCGAAAGGAGGGCGCCCTGACAACGAGAGAGAGAGAGAGAGAGAGAGAGAGAGAGAGCATGAGAGACAGAGACAGCGCAAGATGGCTAAATGAAATATCCTCTCAGGCAAATGGCACTTGTCACACACAAACAAATGAATTTTTATTTCAGTGATTACACATCCAACTGCATGCTGGCCATCACACAGGCATTGATGCCAAATGGAAATGTAGACAGGCATGGGGGAAGCAACAGAGTTGATGTTTTTAAAGCAGAGTGCCATCGGCTAAACAGAAAAGACGTGTGATGGAAAGAGGTTCTTCTTCTTTCTCCTTCCCTCTCTTCCTTCCCCGTCTCTCTCCATCTCTCTTTCTCCCTCTTTCCTTTTTTAGCAGAGGCAAAGATGAAATTGGTGTCAGGGATTTGACAGACAAAGTGGGTGTGTTGACAGACAACAAAAGGGTGACGTGGGATGAGATTTGGCCCGAGCCGCGGTGTGACAGGGCCCCCAAATGTCCGGCAGCATCTTTTCTTCTCTCTCGCCTATCGCCGAAATGCACACACGGTTTCCTCGCCGTCAGAGCTATTCCACAGCGAGATCTAATCAGAATGACAAACAATCAAAGTTTCAGCCCTCTCGAAAAGAAGAGAGAGAGAGAGAAGGGAGATAGAAGGGTGGCGAAAGGGGTGATTTCAGAAAAAGCCACCCGGCTTCATCTTTGGCGTCTGTGTGGGGAGGAAGAAATCCATTGATTCGGTCTAATCCTCACTGAATCAACAGTTGCCGCAAAGCTGTCTGATGACACACTGGCAAAAAAAAGAAAGAAAAATCTGACTTGTTTGTTCTTATTTCATTTTTTAACAGTCTGTACTTTAGGGTAATGCCTGGAGACCAGCAGCACAAATACATATGCATCGAAATTATTCAGTTATTTGTAAATGATAATTAAGCCTGATAGAAAATCCAAATGTTACACGGTTAACTAGACATGTGTTAACAGAATGGTGCTATGCAAGCCAATGTGCCTATCATGCTGCCCCTGTTTTCTCAGAACGGATTGATTTTCTAAAAATATAATTTCAATCCACAGATTTGTCCATCTTTGTTTCCTTGACAACATGTCCAAACAAGGAATGGTTTCCCCGACAACAGGCTTGAAAAACAAGCGCCAGGCCAAGCTATCAGCAGATTGGAATGTCCTTTCTATCTCACAAAATCCTCAAAATATCCTTGCGATAGCTGGATGACCCTTAGAAAAAAATGGCCCTGTTAAATATGGGTAATTTGTTTAAAAGGGAGAGACTGGATAGGTCACTGTGTGTGTAAAAATACTCTGTAATCTTCCTAAATAGCCTGTTTTAGAGACCTGCTCTCATTATTCAGATGACATTGACCTTACCTGAACGGCGCTCTTTTTTTTTTGATTGCTTAAGCAGGTACCGTCATACCGGTGTGTCAGAATGTTGGGAGGATAAACGTTCTAAATCATACCATAGTTTATAATATGGAATTTTAGAATGCTGATTCATTGTTGAACACAACATTTTAGAAAATGTTAAAAGGGCACTTGCTTGGTAATATATACTGTGCGACACAGAACATACACCAGTGATTAGACTGAAATAAACATAAAAATATTAAGCACGAAATTTTAAAATGCATGCAGACAGTGATGAGGACTTCTCTGGTCTGGATATTTAAGGAACAGGCCATTCCCTTCCACTCTTGCTTGCTCCATGCCTAATTGTAAAAGTTACCATGTAAGCACCTTACGGACCTGTCAAACCCCTTCCATGTAGGAGTGTCATAATGTCTCCATCCATCTTTTTCTGTAATACTGGTAATTCAGGGAGTCACACTTCTATAGAGTAGGGCCATGCGCGTGGGTGTGTGTTTATGTGTGTGTGTGTGTGTGTGTGCCGTGCGTGCGTGTGAGTGTGCATGTGTGTGTGTGTGTGCGTGTGTGCACATGTGTGTGTGTGTGTGTGTGTGTGTGTGTGTGTGTGTGTGTGTGTGTGCGCACATGTGTGTGTGTGTGTGTGTGTGTGTGTGTGTGTGTGTGTGTGTGTGTGTGTGTGTGTGTGTGCGTGCATGTGTGAGCGTGTATGTGTGTGTGTGTGTGTGTGTGTGTACGCATGTGGTGAGGGGGCGCAGCGGCAGGATAAATTGACTCGGCCACGGCTGTGATTAGAGACCCGGTCTCCAGTCCAGCAGCCTGAGCACTCTCTTCTCCCGGGATCATATTCTGCAAACCGCTGTTGACCATGTATCACACCAGCCAACGCGCTCGCCTGGGCACCACACATACGCCCGCTTTCTTGCCTTTTTCCCTTTTCTTTCCCTTCATTTCCATTTCTCTATTCTCTCTCTATCTCTTTCTCGCTCTCTTCTCTCTCCTCCCTCCCCCATTCTCTCTCTCTCTCCCTCTCTCTCTTTTGACAATGACTACCTCCATCAAACAGTGCCCATTGTACTGTAACAGTAGCTATCAAAGCAATGCCGTCACAGTGGCTGCCTCGGGAGGAAATGGCCATTTGCTTGTGATTGTGTCTGTTGTTTGCAATTTAGATGCCCCTTGAGCTGGCCCATGCGGCAGGGATGTAGTAATCTAGCGCTGCACTCAGACTTCTCCGTGAGGGGGAGTGCGAGATGTAAGACCAGATGTTATCTGTTTGGTGATGGCAGCGCTTTTGTGGGCGATGTTTTTGAGCACGTTTTTGTAGTTTCCAAAAGTGGCGCAGCATGAATGGGCCACTGCTAAAAAAAAAACACAACTAGGTCGTCAGGAAGGCCTGATTGACGGCCTCCTATTTATTGATTGCCATGACGCGCATCAATTTTTAATCAGCCGACTGGTTTGAATGTCATGGAAAACTGATCACAGGTGAGAGAGTGAAAGGTAAGAATGCTTTTTTTGATTGCCTCTGGTTTTTTGTTTCATGGCAGTGGTCTGAGGACAATAATTCTATCAGGGCCTCGGCTGCCAAATCCTACCATTCCCTGACGGGGGTTGGCAGTGCACTTGTGTGTTTCGAGTCTGCCTTGGGATATTTGAGATACGCTGCTCAGATATATGCCGAGTCAGTCTGCTGTTGTTACTTCTCTTAAAAAAATAAAATATTAAAAAAGCAAAAAAGCAGAAAGTGTCACTTTCACTGAGCCTATGCCTTTGTGTAACACCCTGCTAAGCGACAAGACAGTCTTTTCCTTTTTTATTTTCAAAAGAAATATATCGAAATTAACTTGAGTATGAATAATATTTCACATTACTGTCTTCGATAACAAATCAACCCCTATAAATAAAATAGGAGTTTCACCTCAAAGTGATGCAAGGACATTGGGCTACGGCCTTTCTTACTGCTTTAGTCTCATAATGTGCACAGCATCAAAATGAACTAACACACATACTCTCTCTCACACACACACAACACACCACATACACACACACAACACACACACACACACGCACACAACACACACACACACACACACACAGACTCCTTGTGATGGAGATGCAGAGAGAGGGAGAGAAAAAGAGAGAGAGCGAGAGAGAGAGAGAGAGAGAAAGAATGAGAGATTAAAAAGTTTCAAAGGAGATATATTATGAAAAAGTCGATTTTACTGTGCTTCTGCGCTGCA
The DNA here is from genome assembly GCA_027475355.1 of Coilia nasus. Taxonomy (NCBI): domain Eukaryota; kingdom Metazoa; phylum Chordata; class Actinopteri; order Clupeiformes; family Engraulidae; genus Coilia; species Coilia nasus. Next base: position 4,506,977 of record CM050202.1, read on the forward strand.
TTTTGGGTATCTGGAGTGGTGTTCCCTTCAAGCTCATGAAAGACAAAGTGCATCCATGCATGGTGAGACTGAAGGGGCTGTTTTTTTAATATGTCTGATGCATATTTAATGCTACCCAAGATGCATTCATTTGGAGCTCCATCAGTCCCTGATAGAGTCTACAGTTAACAAGCCAGTACTGTTGTGTAAAAGCTGTCAAGGTTTTTTGTTTTTGTTGTTTTGTGTTGTTTTGTTTTTGTTTTGAGTTGTTTTCTTATCAAAAGCACAAATGTGCTTAGGGTTCTCAGTGTCCCAAGTACTCAGAAATACATAAAAATGTGTATACACCAAGGTAAAATGTGTATACACCAAGGTATAAAGTGAACACAGAATACCTTGTTGTCACGTCGGAATACAGGATTTGTCAGCTACCCTTGTATAAATACTATTTTGTAAATGACTCTTCATCTTCTGTGACACCTGAGCATATCTAACCTTGCGGGAGACATGGCCATTGAGCAAGCAAGCTCCTTCGTGATGAAGTGAAAACTGCTTTGTCACCGTACGGGAGCATCTGTAACACGCCCGAGAATGAATGAAAGTGTCAGCCGTCGCCAATTTGAAACAATGTGACGGTGTCAGCAGCTGCAGTCTCCCTCTTTTTCATCCTTAAATGGGAGCTGATGTGTGCGCCAACTCTTCACCCCACTGCACCACCACCATTACTACACCCCCGGCACCTCCAGGAGCTCTCATGTCTTCCCGCAGGTGTATGGGTGGTGCTGCTGAAGGATTGCCCAGGTACTGGGGAGGGGAGCACAGAAGAGCCACAGGGGGAGCCCTTCTACAATGACTTAGTGTGTAGCGAGTGTGTAGCGGTGACAGTGGAGGACGCACCACTCCCAAGTATCTCTGAAAGACTCAGAGAGACGAGGACAGAGAGAGAGAGAGAGAGAGAGGCAGAAAGTGAAAGAGAGAGAGGGAGAGGGAGACAGACAGGAAGGCGACAGAGAGAGAGAGAAAGAGAAAGTAAGAGAGACAGCAAAAGAGAGAGAGAGAGCTACAGAGAGAGGAAGAGGGAGACAGACAGGAAGGAGAGAGAGAGAGAGAGAAAGAGAAAGTAAGAGAGACAGCAAAAGAGAGAGAGAGAGCTACAGAGAGAGGAAGAGGGAGACAGACAGGAAGGAGAGAGAGAGAGAGAGAAAGAGAACTAGAGAGAGCAGGAGAGACCGCAAAAGAAAGAGAAAGAGAGTGCATCAGATGAGAATAAATGGTAGGTGTCAGTCCCGGAGGGGAAAGCCGGTCATCTGTAGAAGAAAAGATGTATGACCATATAAGGATGGGTAATTCTAGCCCTTCACCTGGGGGAGAAGCAGAGGGAGGATGAAGAAGAGGAGGAGGAGGAGGAGGACAACCGCGAGGAGAAGAGAGGTGAGGAGGTAGGCAAGATGACTCAGCTGACTTTGTCCTCAATGGCCTCTGACGGCACACTCGGAAAAAAAAAAAAAATCTCTGTTTCTTCTTCACTTTTGTTTTGTTTTGCTTTGCTTTGTTTGCGGTGAGCAATGTGCCGCATTACAGCTTGGAAAGAGTTCACACACGACTGAGCTTTTCCATTCACAGGGCTGCAGCAAATTAAGGGGTGCCTCCTTCCTACCCTCGCTCATCCCAATTCTGCCTGTGCACCCCTGAACAGCATGAAGCCCACTACATAATCTACCTTTCCAGTCCTCCATTATGTTTTGTGCGCTCACAAACACCCAAACTGCACTGAAACCTTTTAAAGTCTTTCACTTGGATGTGTGCGTTCCCAAAATACTAGCCCAAATGGCTTTTTTTCAGTCCTTCATTATCATTGTATTTGTTTCTACAAATGAAAGCATTTCTCTGTTTGAATGTTGTAGGGGAGCAAACAGCCCATTAGCCCTTTGTCTTTGAAGACAACTGCCTTATCAAGGTCAAACTGGAGTGGGCATGGGGTGCTTCCTTTTAAACAGGGAGAGCAAGCACGGCGCGCGACAGGACGCGACTCTCTGCAAATGTGTTTTAATGAGCGATTGATTTTCAGTCAGTGGCGCGGGACCGTGCTTGGCCCCGTGCAGGGGGAGAGCCGTGTTTGGGAAATGGGAGCCTTTCTAGATGTGCCAGTCTGGAGATAGGTGCACAAACACAGACGATTAACCGCCATACAACAGCCTTGCCGGAATGGGTGAATGATGAAATCAAATGCAAAATAAGAGAGTCAGAGAGAGAGAGAAACAAAGAAAGAGAAAGAGGAAGAGAGAGAGAGAGAGAGAGAGGCAGAAAAGAAACTTGCCACCAGAGTTAATGAGCTTGAATAGGGAGGGATTCTAAAAGAGGCATCTTATTTGCTGCACACCATGGCCTCCTCAATGCCACAGAGGCAGACAAAGGCTGGCAGACGAATGCAAAAATAAAAAGATTGATAATTGATGAAATATATGCAAGGGAAAGCAAACCTTTTCAAGGGGAGCAAAAAAAAAACACTTCAGCGATCCATTCAACGTGGAGTGCCGGCATATTAACAATTGATACACATGACTTGGAAAACATGTTTGAATTATGAGAGAATGAAGCATGAAATATTTTAGCATATCTATAAGCACAGAAGCGTATAAGATTAACTGATACCCATCTTGTGCATGGCTACCAGATATTTTTCCAGTGGGAAATGGAAAAAATACTTGGTTAAACAAATAAAGGAAATTTACTGGAGCCGTGACAGTAAAAAATGGCTGTTTGTTTGTTGTTGTTGTTTTTTCAGGCCCATGATAAAATCTGGTCATAATTTCAGTGTACACACTGAACACAAAATGGAGAATATATACGAAAAATGTCACATGCATAAAGGATATTCTTGGCCTCTCCACCCCACAACAATAACTCATAAACCCAAGTCAGATGTTCCTAAATAGGTTAATGAAATCTCCAACTTTATCCAGTGAGAAAAGATCTTATTGATTCTGGGGAGGGGAAGAGAGAGGAGAAAAATTCAATATCGCTGCGCTGATCATATTTATCATTCTGGTGTGTGTGTGGTTTAATATCACAGGTTCCGCACAAGCACTTTTCACAACCCTTTGGTTTGTCAAAACATGATTTTTAAAATGTTGCCATCTGAATAAACAACAAATAATGTTTCAAAGTCTCTGGCAGCGCAGCAACACTGATAAATAAAGTTTGTGAGAGTTTTCGCCAAGTACTGGCAGCAAAAACCCAGCAGATAAGGAGAGGAGCAGGGAACAGACTTATCAGATTGATCCCTCTTGCTTATTTTCTGCCACATATCAATACTGCTAAGCCCAATAAAAGTACTCTGTCTTTGCCAATTCTTGGCTTGTATTAAATATTGATAATCAATGCACAGACAACTGCTGATGCATATGTGTTTAGAAAATTCATGTTGACCCGCTTTAATAATGCAGAGAGTATTTACGCATTCTCTACTCGGAGTTTTTCACCGTGACTTAGGTTTGGGTGTGTTTTCTCCAAGCCATCATGAAGCAGTGTGATGAGAGTGGAAAGTATGCTTAAAAAGTGCAGGAAAAGGCCTCGCAGGAAGCCAGGCGTCGGGCTAAGCGGATGGAACAGAATGTCGTGGGGCAATGACTCATTAAGGTAAAAGTCTACCGAGGTACAGGCTGGGAAAACCAGTACCTGATTGGCTGACTTCGGGATTAACTACAACGCAGAATTAGGCCACAGTTTCGACTGGCCCTCCCAGTGACCAAGCCGTAGAGTATTTATAAAAGCAGCATAGCAAGCGTAGCACTCCACCTCAAGCTTCTCATTTAAAAATTTCACAAAGTCTTCCGAAGTTCATTGAAGCAATAATTAAGGCCAAAGGCTAGCCAACATGCTATTAACTTCTCGGGATAATATGCAAAGCCAGTGCTAAAATGTAAGCTGTTAAATTGTCTTCCACTACTGTTTTAAAGGAAATTGTACTTTGCAATGAGGTAACAAGGGCTTAATCATCTGTGGTTAGAAACAAAAAAAGAAGAAAATACAGGCATGAGTCACTTAGTTACACCAATGATGCCCAAAAGGACCCAAATTAAATGACATCTGCACGATCAAGGACGACATTGTAGCAGTCCTAAGATGGAGGCTCTGATGCCACCTCACTTGTCGACGCCCCTGTGTCTCCTTTGCCATTTTTTCTCCTTCTTCCAGAATCATAAAAATTATGGCGCTGCATAGAAAGTGATGGAAAGCAATCATTCATTCTTCTCAAGCCTGCAATCAGCCCGGAGAACCCTCAGGACTGAATCTGAGGCAAATGTGACCGATAAATCTTGGGGCTTCCGGAGCAGACTAATGAAAACTAATGGACAGCCTGTGAATAGAGCCATCCATCCTGCTCGTTTCCCAGACCACTGGCCCTGTCCCACTAGACGCCATTCTGCTCTGCCCGCTGAAAATAAGGTGTGATTGGAAGACGATGGCTTCTGTCGCTTGTCCTCTTCACAGGGTCATTAAACCGTTTTATTAATACAGAAACAGCGCTAAAAGGAACCATGTAGAACATTTCATAGATGTGTTTGGAACCCTTAGGAGTTGCCATGTAATGGCAAGAACCTGAATGAAAACACAGAACAGCAGTTAAAGGAAACATATAGAGCATTAAATAGATTCCTATTGAAAACTACTGTATACCTCTTGCCTTGTGACCACAAAAGAAGGAGAAACACACTGACTGAAACCACCATTGCTATTTCAGCTTGAAAACACAGCTATCATTAGCACTACCCAGGGCATACACTGGGTGAGATGGATTTAGACTCGATCTTCATGTGTGTCGAATATTCCCGCAGTAAAAAAAACAGGGCGCCTGAGAACATTTTCAACATATCCGAGTGCTTTGTGTGAGCAGTGTGCTTCACCATGATGAGACTGCAACCACTTATGTCAGCTCTGCAAGGCTGGCATCACACCCTCCAGAGGAACATACACAACAAGGACCACTTGGGCATGCTAGCCAGCTGGGCTGCCTGTATCTCAAAAGCTCAGTGGCTTTTCACTAATGCTGTAATCACCGGCCCACCTCTCAGCACAGAGAGAGGGAGAAAGAGAGACAGAGAGAAAGAGAGAGAGAGAGAGAGAGACAGAGAGAGAGACAGAGAGAGAGACAGAGAAAGAGAGAGAGGCCATGTGTGGCTTTTTTATTTTTTACCTCGGCCATAATTAAACACATCCAGCGATAATCAGATGGCCCGTTAGGGGCCTTGATAAGATAAATCAAGTGCATTGTTGTTTGACTGGTGCAAAGGCCTGTGCACCCAGCCCAGTCAGGTGCTGGAGCAGAGAGGGACGCCCCTGGTGTAGATCCATTTGCATTGTGCACAGAGAGCAGATACGTGGCGGAGTTCAGCTCACTCACAATGGGTTGATGGACTTTGACAGCGAAAGCCTTATCTCATTTCTTCAGACACTTCTCATTAGCCAGTGTTTTGTTCAGATCATTCACGCACTGGCAAAATATTGTATAGTTTCCAGACATACCTTTTGCCCTATGGAATTTGTGCTACATAAATTTCAATGAATTTGCGAGTACACATTTGAGCATTAGCTTCTCTCCCATAACATCTTTGAAACTAGCAGGCAATTATGTTTCTGGAAGAGGAAGTAAATCTATGCCCAACCGTTACTCAAGTCTTCTACTGGTGATTATTTCGATTTTTTAAACATTTCACAAAGTAATGAATCCATCCCTGGAGCTGCTGAGATGCTTAATGAATACATTACAGTCCATGACAAGATCATTCATTATGGATGTTGCTTTCGCAGGAAAGCGCTAACCCATCTCCCACTTTCCCCTCTCTCCAACTCATCATCCGCACCAGATGTAAATAATATGTCAGGATGCCATTTGGCCTGCGTGAACGCTTCGGCTAACTCGGGCGAGTGGCGGAGAGAGGTGAGGTGGAGAAGGGGCAGCAGAGGCTCCAGATGTGACCTGGGCATAGACAGACGGGCGCTGGGATATTGGCTGATGTCGGAGTACAGATAGCGGCCACCAAAATTCTCCCGCTTCCACCCACCACCCCAACATCCCATATTCCCCCCCGCCCCCCACTCCAAAACGGAAAGTGACTTTGATTTTTCACCTCATTTCGCTCTCAGCTGTCACATGCATTTCCCGCTCCGCTGACGTCTCCTTCGCGGTGGCAGCCTGTGCAAAAAAGTGGAACCGCCAAAGAAATGAGGCAGCTGTTGCTCGCGTGCGCCTTGCCCTAGCGAGGCGCGCCAGGCAGCGCTGAAACATCACGTCTCTCCGTCCCCATTCAAATGAATCACTGCTGGGGGAAAAAACCTCACACAATACATGTACAGTCATGCAAATATCACATCCACGTGTGTGTGACTGTTGTTTTCACATCCAACCAAATCAAACTCTGTGGCGTTCACTTAAGCGCTCTATGATTTGCTGTTGTTGTGTTCCTCTGTTGTGTTCTTGCAGCAGTGCCCCATATACTGTAGCTTTGATATCATTAAATTATGTGGCATATGGATGGTGATTTGTTCCGGTTTTGTCTTACCATGTCTGACAGATGTTGCTGAATAACAGAGAAATGAGGCACAACATAACAAAAACCACAGAAAAATCTTCAAACGGTAAGTTGACAGTAATTTAATGCTGACCATGGTGTCAGAACACTTCTTTCAGCACAGAAGGCAAATAACTGAAACAACAAACCTATTCATTATGTTCCCAAAGCCACACACCATTTTTATATGAATTTATTTGTTAGATATACCATGTCCCTACTGGAAAATCCTAAAATGAACGGAGATATATAGATATATATGTATATGAACAGAGATATATAGAACAGCGATATATAGAGAGATAGATAGATAGACAGAGAGAGAAAGAAATAGAGAGAGAGAGAAACAGAGAGAAACAGAGAAAGAGAGAAAGAATGGATGTTTTTGTAGCCCTCGTGTCCCCGGAGGAAATGTGACCACATGAATAAGATATGGGGTCCGTAACAGCATCCTGTCATTGCTCCCTAACGGTGCTGCGTCCCTGACTCCCCGGAGACGTGATGAGGATGAAGAAAGCCCTCTGTGCACAAAGCCGAGCCAGGGCCTCGCGCTGGACTGACCAGCGGCGGGATGAACTAGCTCACGTTGCACCGTTGTCTTGATGGGAAGATTTATTAGCCACCGGGGAACATTCAGCTCCCTCGCCTCTCACCTCCTCCTGCTGCTCCTGGCTCTGCTTACCGGGGAACATTCAGCTCCCTCGCCTCTCACCTCCTCCTGCTGCTCCTGGCTCTGCTTACTGCGCCCCTCTCTGTAAGGGAAACCAGCGCTCCTCCTTGCTCAGCATTCATTTAAGAGCAGACCAGTGGATGGTGTAACAAGGCATTACCATTTATCTCTTATCCTCTTATCTGTTTCTCTCTCTCTCTCTCTCTCTATCTCTCTCACCTATCTATCTGTCTCCCTCTCTCTATCTGTGTGTCTGTTTCTCTTTCTTTCTTTCTTTCTTTCTTTCTTTCTTTCTTTCTTTCTTTCTTTCTTTCTCTCTCTCTCTCTGTCTCTCTCTTTCTCTCTCTCTCTCTCTCTATTTCAGAGATTTATTTTCCTTTACTTCTTATTCTTTGCCCTGCATGTGTGCATGTGGCACTGGCTCCCTTATGTATTACTCCCCTGTGCACCCCGTCACCCACTGTGCACCCCGTCACCCACTGTGCACCCCGTCACCCACTGTGCACCCCGTCACCCACTGTGACTCCGACTAAAACCAGCTGATGACCTGGATAAGTCTAATGAGCCAAAGTATTGGAAGCTGGTCTCAAACGACGTGTCAGCAGGGGTCTTTATACCTTCCATTGTACATTCCATCACGGCTTAACCTGCTAGGCTGCACGCTTGATTGTGTTTCTCTATAGGCAGCCATGAAACCCACACATCCAGACTTTTTTAAAGCATCACACTGATTTCCTATAGGTACCCATGGAAATCTACCTCGTTACCTACAGAACCTCATACATACTGTATAACTTTTACTTCTACAGAGCCCACACATTCACTGTCTTTAGCTACACACTGATGTAGCACCATGCTTCTTCAGCAACACACCTGTTTTCTACAAAGGTGTAGATCCCATATTCAGACAGTAAAAACCTTGCCACATATTTTGTCCAGCCATTTTCTGGCCCTGTTAGTCTTATTGAGTACACAAGTCATCAGGCAGGTAGATCAGCTAATTATTGAAATCACCTTTGTTAAGTGCACAGGCAGAATAAATACATGGCAGGTTTTTTCTTTTTTCACTTTCTGAAGCCAGGATCTTCACCTCTGGTTTTCTATGGGTGCTCATGGGAATATATCCACCCCTCTGTACATACAAAACCCACACTTCCTCCCATCTTTAGTTGCACACTGATTCAGTACCACCCTTCTTTGGTCCCAAATTAATTGCTAACACCATTTTTTACAGTATCTTTTTTAAGGTGTTTACATGTGCAGTAGCAACATGTAATATTATACTTACACTGTACACACATAACCCTAACCCTAACCCTAAGCCTATGGTACATAATGTTACATATTGTTACAAACTCTGTTACACTGTACTTACTGATGTAGATACAGGTAAGATTAGGTTTAGGGTCAGTGTTAGGTATGAACAATGTTAGTACATAATGTTACATGGGTTACACTTTATTTTACTGTCCCTGTTACTTCAATTAGGTACAGTGTAACAAAATGTGTAACAATATGTAACACTATGTACTTGCACTGTACCATAGGGTTAGAATTAGTGTTGTAGGTATGCACAGTGTAAGTACATAACATTATATGTTGTAAAATCATCACGACATAATATGTAGATATACTGTAAAAGGGACTGTTAAAATAACATGTTACCATAAAATATAACCCTGCTTTACTAGAACCCCACACATCCACCCTTTTCTAACACTGCACTGATTCAGCACCAGAGTGATTTTATACTCTTACATGCAAATGTGGCTTGAATGGGGGAAGAGCACTCATATCGCTGTGGCTGGATTAAAGGCTTACTTACTGAATGAATCTGAACAGGAGAATGCCTCAGCAGGAAGAGGGAGCAAATGACACAAAAACTCATAAAGATTATGTTTAATAATTCACAAGGCAACTATGATATATCTGGACTTTGTTTATACATTTTCCATGCCACTGTAAGCAAGCTTCCTTAGCCTGGAGCAACAAAACTTTGCACTTATGTGTAGGCTTTTTCTCTCACTATAACAAATGGAAAGGAGAGAAAAAAAGTAGGATGAGGATATTAGAAAAAGTAGGAAGCTTCCAATATATGTGTAAATACGGGGGGCCTTTTGAACAGCTGGGGCAATGAATTATGGAGCTGAAGTGCCCTTGATATTCATTGGGGGATGTGGACTGCCACTCAAAGGCGGCACGGGCGGGGTCGCGACCTCTCCCTCTGCTGCTGCTGCTGCTGCTGCTAGCCGCCGTGCCTGTCCAACTGGCAGCCACTTAAAAGGGAGGCCACAGCAACATGGCCACACAGCAGAGAGCAGAGCTGTGCTCTGGGACTCTAACAGCTCAGCTCAGCCTCATCAGTTTCCTTCCAACACACACACACATGGACATGCATGTGCTCACACAGACACACATACACACACACGCACACACACACGCACACACACACATACACACACACATACACACACATGCGCGCACACACTCACTTTATTTCACACACACATACACACACACACACATACACAAACATATAAACTCAGTCACTTTTTCACACAGACACACAGACAACACACACTCAATCACACACACACACACACACACACACACACACACACAGACACACACTTATATCCATGGGCCAGAGCCTGTGCTGTTTGTGGAAGGCCTCGGAAAGAGACACTAGGCTGAACATTTGTATCTCAGTCACGTGCTGATGATCCGTGGTTTTAGGACAGGTCGGGGAGATGTATGCAAATTAGGACAAACACGTTCAAGGTGATGCACAGTCCTGAATCTCCTTTCTTACCAAGCAGGGACTGGCGAGGAGGTAATTTGCCCTATTTTGTCTTTTGCCTGTGTAATGACTAAACAGCAGAGTGCCACGGACTCTTGTAATGCTCACTAATGAGCTGCCTTAATCATGAAAGTGTTTGCTATAAGCTGAGCTCTTGTTTTACACCACAAAGAGTTGGAGCTTTTGCGCGCCTTTGCAAGAAAAAAAAAAATCCTGCAACCCACCGCCACCCCTGTTCCATTTAAGTTGTAATTCAATGAAATCCTCTCCTCACCAAGTCTCCCTCAACCACAACCAACCGCCCACCCTCACCACCATCCTACCCCCACTCCATCTTCCTACCCAGCCCCCAATCACCCCACCTCCCGTCATATTTCCTTCTATTTCTGGACTTCCCTGCATGAATCTTGAATCTATGAAGCCCTGCCATCAATGCCTTGCCTTTCAGCACCGCGGGAGCCTCTGAATCAAATGAAATTCCTGACAGGTCACTGTGGCGCCTCGGCCGAATCAAAAGGAGACGTCGGTGCCCATTAAGGTGGACAGGTTTTAAATGTCGCTCGGTGCTCTTAATTGGGCGGTAACGGTCGGCTTTGATTGTCCTAATACGCCTCACAGACACACACGGCATCCGTGCCTGTCTTTGCGAGTGAGAGATAGAGGCAACAAAGCCAAGTCTGAGCTGGAAAACAAACACAAAACTCTCTCTCTCTCTCTCTCTCTCTCTCTCGCACTCTCTCTCTCTCTCGCTCTTGCTCTCTCTCTCTCTCTCTCTCTCTCTCGCTCTCTCTCTCTCTCTCTATTGCATTCTTGCTCACGATCACTTTCTTGTTTGTTTTTCCCATCGGCTGGAGCGTTATGCTGATTAAGAGTGGACCAATCTCGCATACTGGAAAAGATGACTCGCTGAGCCTGTGATTATCCCTGCGCCTGATGTCTGAATATTTATAAGCAGCCAGAGCTTTGTTCCTCATATTATATGGTAGTTCATTGTTTTGTTTATATTACTAACTGGATGGTCTGTTGCCCCATTGCTTTTGTTATGCAGGGGTGTTAGAGAGTTATCTGTCTGTTGACCTTTGTAGATTGTACAGATTTATGACTGCCAAGCCCTCCGCTATCTGACCACCGAGCCACCGTCCTACATTACTTGGTTAATCATTGTGAAAGACGAGGGGGGCGTACCTGCTCTGACACAGATGCATTCAGGCACCACAGGCGATATGGTCTGCCAATCGCTTGATAACAGAAGAATACATAACAAGAGGTTATGAAAAGTTGAAACACGTATTAGAGTGCACAACTTCCATTTTAATTGGAGTGATTTTTCCCTTTCTTTCCCCTCGTGGGTCATTTTTCTTATAGGACCCAAGCTATAATTTGACATAGCTTTCAGTTCCACTGAACGGGCACACAGAGAGTGCTATTTAATCACAAAAGCCAGTCCACTTCACGTCCCTCAGACCCTTATTTCCACCACTTTTCATAAAATAGCTGAAAAGAAAACTTTTGCACTCCCCCACCTCATTCTCTCCCTGTACCCCTCCCCCCAGCTCCCCCACCCCTTCATAATTACTCCTCGTCATTGTACGCCAGGCTGAGGTAGAACGTCTGATTTAGAAGTGGCCACCGCAGCAGGGGCGCAGCTCTGAAGAGACAAAAAAAGGGTAGCAGTTCTGAGATTGAACCAAGGGCAGAGCAGTGTTATATCCTGAGGGGGGTCTGAGTCTTTGATGTGCTCAGAAGCAGCCATTGTCATCTGTGAATGCTTCCACTGTTGAATGACAAATCTATCGCGATGATAGGATGTTGCTGTCTGCGTTTTGGCTTTTTCAGCTTGTTTTTCACCCTCCTTTTTATCCATCACTTTCACTCTTTTAATTAAAAACTATGCTACGGGGTTGACGCATTTCAATATCAAAAGCAGTGTGGGGAAAGGTGGAGAGGAAAACATTGCACCAAATTTTCTCAGTATTAAGCATTTTTTTCCCCTTTTCTCTTCTTGTTTTTTTTTTTTACAAGAAAATCCAATCGTTTTTATTCAGACCCAAAACTATTTTGCACAAATATACATTTTCACATGTGTTAGACATGTAGAATAAGCCTAAATAATGACAAAAAAAAACATATCCATCAAAATTGATTGGAAAATTAACAGGAATCTCCCACTGTGCTGTCTGTTGCTTAGCTCAATATTCTCATGCTGATACATGTCATTTTATTTCAGTGGGCGGAATAAACTAATGTTGTTTCCACGGCGACTATCTCGGTGCCTCAGCAACGTGGAGAGGGTTTGGAGCAAGTCAGGAACATTTTGCTGTCGGGGGGCACAGGCCACTTATTTCATACTTCAGAGCTGAAATTTGGCCCTCAGCAACCCACTCCTCATTTTCTCATTCCCAGCATCATCGCTGTTCTCAAAGCCGCCAGGTAGGTTTTTGTGCACGTGTGTGTGTCTGTGTGTGTGTATGTGTGTGTGTGTGTGTGTGTGCGTGTGTGTGTGTGTGGGCACATGTTCACGCATGCATGCACACTCTCTCTCACACTCAGTTCAACTCGTGATTAAAAACCTGCAATAATCCACAGCCCTAAAAAAAGCAGGGCAAGAATAGCACATTCATTAACTCACATGCTAGCATGCACACGTACACAGAGCTAAGCATGCATGCGAAGTCGTGAAGATGAAAGCCATTTGAAACAGTGAAGCAGACAACACACCTGCTTAACCGTATTCATAGAATGCGTACGATGTGTCTCGTCCAACCAGAAATAAGTAAATAGTTCGGCCGCTTCTAACTGTGGTATAATTACCAATAATCGTTCAGATGCAGACGGGGACACGTGCATGCCCTCACAGACATAATCAATATTAGCACAACTGTTGTAAATAAAACACAACACAAATTACAGTTTCTTTTTATCCACCAGCTTGCATTCATTATTAAAATATATGCAGCGACACTCTGTAGGCAGTACAAAAGGAGATGCAAGGACACAAACGCAATTAACAATTCAATTGTGTGTGTTTGAGTCTTCATGTTTTCCCGCTCTAAAAACCTGTGTTGAGTGCACATTGACTCACTCTCTCTCTATCCAGACTTGTCCTTTCTATGCTGACTTCTCCACAAAACTGGAAGCAGATTGCCATCATGGTTCCCTAATTGGGTGGCAGTTATTTTCGGTCTCTGCTTGGCGGGACCTCTTGACTTGCTGCGCCGACTGGCGAGGCCACTGTTTTTTTGGAGAAAGGGTTTCTGCTGAGCCCCTCTGACCGACTCACTTTCTTTTTTTCTCTCTCCCTCTCTCTCTCCTTCTCTCTCTCTCTTTTGCTCTCTCTCCTCTCTCTCTCTCTTGTGTCTCTCTCTCTCTCCCTCTCTCTCTTTCTCTCTCTCCCTTTCTCGCTCTCTCTCTTTTTCTCTCTCTCTCTCTTTCTCCCTCTCTTTCTCTCCTTCCCTCTCTCTCTTTCGATCTCTCTCTCCTCTCTCTTTCTCTCTTTTTCTCTCTTTCTCTCCCTCTCTTTCTCTCCTTCCCTCTCTGTCTTTCTCTCTCTCTCTCCTCTCTCTTTCTCTCCCTCTCTCTTTCTCTCCCTCTCTCTCTCTCTCTTTTTCTCTCTTTCTCTCCTTCTCTTTCTCTCCTTCCCTCTCTCTCTTTCTCTCTCTCTCTCCTCTCTCTTTCCCTCTCCCTCTCTGTCTCTGTCCCTCTCTCTCTCTCTCTCTCTCTCTCTCTCTCTCTCTCTCTCTCTCTCTCTCTCCCCCTCTCACCCCGGAGCTGATCTCTGCACCTGGGACTTGAGAGTCTGCGATCGCGGGCCTCAGGGGCCGCATAAGCAGCTGCAGCAGCAGAACCACATCGACTTGTTTGGCCTCCGCCTCCCCGGCTATAGACTCACAGTGAGAAAGAGACACAAATGAACGAGAGAGAGAGAGAGAGGGGGAGGGAGAGATAGAAAGGGAGAGAGAGAGAGACAGAGGGAGAGAAAGAGACTCTGGCCAGCCATCAGGAGCTTATACAGCAGGTCTCCTGTCAGCACCAAAGTGACTGCCGCAAATATCAGGCAACCCGGATGAAACAGTTTATCACATTTCATTGCTTTTCAAATGTATTCCAAGACAAGGACAATGTGATTTATTATTTATGCCCGCTCCGCCACCCTATCCTTCACCTCCAATGAGCCTGCTAAAAATACGCCGCTCATTTAGGAGGGTTTTTTCGTCAGACGACACCGAAACTCGCCCGCCGCCCCGACTTCATGGTATTTGTGCAAACAAAATGCGCAAACAAATTCAAATCGATGAAATATTCATCCGTTTATCACTCATTTACACACAGCGAGAGAGACT
>CM050202.1:4531337-4533837 GCA_027475355.1 Coilia nasus
GGGTCGGGGAGGAGGTGGCAGATCAGTTAGCTGTGCAGCATCTGGAAAGCAAAACAGAAAAGAGCAGGAAGCTAGCGGGGGATAGCGCCAGTCAAAGGTGCTCGTGTGTGATGAGGTGGAGGCTGCCTCCTACCCCTACCCCTTACCTCACCTACCTTCACACACACACACACACTCACACTCACACACACCTACACACACACACCTACACACACACACCTACACACACACCTACACACACACACCTACACACACACACATGCAGACACACACTCTCTCAGATACACAGACACACAGATACACACACACACACACAAAAACACACACACACACACACACACACACACACACACACACACACACACACACACACACACACACACACGCGCACACACATGCACACACACACACACACACACCTACACACACACACACACACACACACACACACACACACACACACACACACACACACACACACACACACACACATTCCTACACACACACACATGCAGACACACACTCTATCAGATACACACACACACACACAAACACACACACTCTTTCAGATACACATACACACACACTCACACAAACAGACCCACACTCTCAGATACACATACACACACACACACACAGACTCAGATACACAGACACACACACACACACACAGACACACACACACATGCGCTCCCTCACAGTTTTGGCGGCACATCCTGGGGGAAATCACAGCAGGTTGCTTCCAATAAGAACATGTGCTCTGGGAGGGATAAACAATACTTCTCTCCTCTCTCTCTCTCTCTCTCTCTCTCTCTCTTCTTTTCACCCATCTCTCTACCGCCCACCCCGCCTTCTCCCTCCCCCCCCTGAGCTCACTTCTAGGGGCACCAGGTAACCTTCTGCCAGGGTGCGGATTGGCAGGTAGAGACGCTCCCCTCTATTTTAAGCAGCTCCTAACAAGCCTCATCTGAGGGCCTCATGCAGGGGGCGCAGAGGGGAGTGGGTGGTGGGTGGTGGCTGTGAGCTTGTGGGGTTGTGGGTGGGTGTGTTCCTGTTCCGTTTTGTGTGTGTTTGTGTGTGTGTGTATGCGTGCGTGCGTATGTGTGTGTATGTGTGCATGTGCGTTGTGTGTGTCTCTGTGTGTATGTGTATGTGTCTGTGTGTGTGTGTGTGTGTGCGTGTGTGTGCGTGCATCTGTGTGTGTGTGTGTGTAGGTTTTGTGTGTATGTGTATATGTGTGTGTGTGTGCGTGTGTGTGTGTGCGTGTGCATGTGTGTGTTTGTGTGTGTGTGTGTATTGGGAGGGGGTCGGGTGGCGCGTCTACCCTCCGCTTTTGCGACTCAAGCAGAGCTGCCAGTGGGCGCGCCATCAGCCAGGCACCACCTGCTGCCGCCTGCCCCCGACGGGAGCCGCTACCCCCTCGGAGCCTGCCGATCAATACAACCCACCGCCACGGCGGCCACGCCGTCGCCGCACGGCATTCTGGGACTGCGAGAGCTGCGAGGTTAATTTGGAGCTCAGCACTTCTTCTTCTCCTCTTCCCCTTCATTTGCTTTTCCCTCCACCCTCCATAAGCACGCACAGAGAGTAAATAGCCTACGTGTGGAAATGAGAAATGCAGATTTTGGGGGATATATTTATTTATTATTCCCCCCTCTCTTCGCCTCGATGACAGGCTTTCTTGGCCTTGATGGGTTTCAGATCTGGGCACACAATGAGGGCCTGTTCTTAATAGGAAAGAAGGAGCCGGGAGAGGCCGGGCAGCATATCAATCTAATCAAGCAGCCGCAGCTATGATCGCAGGACAGTTTGACAAAAGGGTAATGGAGGTGTCTGCAAACCGAGGCCTGGGCAAGTAAACACAATGAATGATTCAGGCCGGCTTGTTTAGGAGCCTGGAAATTGAAAGGAATTTTTGAAGTCTCACGCAATTAAATTTGTATGATGACTTGTGTGTTCTTTGTCAGATGCACTCCAGCATGAAGAAATTGGCTTGATATACAGAATTTTCTGCTATTGACACCTGTGGATGTGCCAGGTGACACAAAATAGCTTTTAAAGGTCATCATCAGTGGCAAAGTAAAGGGTGCGTTCCGAGTCGATAAACAGAGATGAGTGTTTGAGGGAAATGTGTTTTCTTTCAACATCTGAATTTTAGCAATTTTGCACAAACAATTCCCTAAAAATTTATTTAAAAATAGTGACTCAGCATCCGTGCTTATTAACCGCAAACCTCATCCTCTGACTGTCTGTTTATGTTTGCAAACGTTCATTAACATAAACAAAAAAACCTAAACCTAACATAAAAAAAAAAAAAAAAAAGCTTTTTGAATAATCACATAAATTTAACTTTGTTCTTTTCAGATTTCGAACTTCCGTGTTGGTTTTGTATATTCTGAGATGCTAACAGGTAACACAGCCAAGACAGTTGCTGATGAATGGAAGAAGGCAAGGTGATTTCAAACATGCCTACAAAGAGGCTTGCTTCTGTGCTTCAGCA
>CM050202.1:4538837-4563837 GCA_027475355.1 Coilia nasus
CTTTTCCCTTATTTGGAACATTGTAATGCTATGGTTCTTATAAGGTGTGCTATTGTATTTAAATCACATGATGGGCTATTGTATTTAGATCACACGATGGGCTATTGTATTTAGATCAGATGTGAGAAGTTAGAGAAAAAAACAAGATGGAGTAAGTAGGCTATAGTTGCCTGGCCACCTGCAGTTGTTTCCTCAGCCTCCTCTTACGGTAGTGGGCCATGGGCCCATGGGCTCTAGGATGTGTGGGAGCGATCCGACGTCACGCATGCATCTGTCAACCTTTGTGCAGCCTGGTGTGCCTCTGTCATATTAATTATTTCTGGACAGCAATTAGCTGATTTAAATTGGCAGCCACCTGCCTCTGACTGCTGTCCTCCCAACCGTCAGCGCATTCCCATCAGGCAGTGCGGTGGCGTCGGCGGCACCAGTGTGTCGCCCACCTGCAACTCAGTGTCACACACCTCCCCCGAAATAAAACTTATTTTCTTTTATTTCTGCGACCCATTATCCTCTGCTGTCTTGGTGGAGGTTTTGCAACCCAATGATGACTGCCCTGGCGAGGAGCAGCTCTCCAATTGCCTCGGTCGTGTTTGTGTTTGTGTGTGTATATGTGTGTACGCGTATATGCGTGTGTGTGTGTGTGTGTGTGAGTGTTGTGTTTTTGAGGCTGCAGTGGCCCTTAGCTTTGCCTGGCAATTGACAGCATCTCTTTTCACCCCAGGTGAAGCGAAGAGGCCCAGGAGCTTCACTGATGTAGCTCTCCATCATACTCCCCCCCCACCGCAGCGAGATGGAGGAAAGGGGAGGGGACCACAAAAAAAAAGTCAGATTAATTAAATTGCTGGGAGACAAAGGCTCAGGACATCAAGGTCTGCTGTTAGCATTTTTCTAGACCATTGATTCCTTGTAACAACTGCACATTATTGCCCCCCAAATCCCCATAAATCAATTCATACCCTATTGTCCTTTTCGCCGAGCTCTCCCATAACGCCGGGGCGAGAGACTGCCTTGCTGCAAGTGCCTGCCTCGCTGCAGAGGTGACAATAATCTTTTGTTTCGCTCTGAAAGCCAATGCTGGATGCTGCACCTCAGGCCAAAGGAAGAGCAGTACTGGTTGTATTGGCAGCCTGGAGGTTCGGCGGCTTCTCTCCACATGGCTGCATCAAACTGGACAACTATGGACAACCAGGGGAATTTTTCTGGGAACGGTATTTATGGCATAGGTCTAAACCCCACACATACACATACGAGCGCTGGGAACAGTATTTATGGCATAGGTCTAAACCCCACACATACACATATGAGCGCTGGGAACAGTATTTATGGCATAGGTCTAAACCCCACACATACACATATGAGCGCTGGGAACAGTATTTATGGCATAGGTCTAAACCCCACACATACACATACGAGCGCTGGGAACAGTATTTATGGCATAGGTCTAAACCCCACACATACACATACGAGCGCTGGGAACAGTATTTATGGCATAGGTCTAAACCCCACACATACACATACGAGCGCTGGGAACAGTATTTATGGCATAGGTCTAAACCCCACACATACACATACGAGCGCTGGGAACAGTATTTATGGCATAGGTCTAAACCCCACACATACACATACGAGCGCTGGGAACAGTATTTATGGCATAGGTCTAAACCCCACACATACACATACGAGCGCTGTAATACGATTGCCTATAGCACATTGATTCAAACACTGCCTCTTAACCAAGGCATTAATATGTAATGTCTGGCTTGCATCTATGTCAAATATTTATAAAACACTAATCAAAATCCTATACACCCATGACAGATGTTTGTAATAAACCCGGAATGTAAACTCTCAAAAGACAATTTTCAAATGGCAAGAATTAAAATATAATAAACAGATGCCACACAGATCATAATTTGTAATGGAAATGTATATATCTTAAATGTTTGCAGTCAATACCTCAATATCTAAAACAATATATCTGTATTAACATATTTAAAACATGAAGATTTAACACTACACTCTTATGCATATAACCATGGGATACTCTATCTTTGATATCCTGACCTGGTAACACCTTACTGTATTTTAACAGCATATTTTACAGTTTATCTAAATAATATCATGGACTTACACTGTACACACCAAAGATTCTAGAGCACCACTCTACTACATACCTAACACTAACCCTAGTCCGAACCCTTTACCCTTACTCGAACCCTAACGTACAGTGCAAGTACATAATATTACATGTTGGTACACGCTTTGTTACACTGCACTTCATGGTGTTCATACAGGAATAGTAAAATTAAGTGTAACTTCTGACCCTTTACATACCTTGACCCAGTTACCATTCACAGTGTTACAGCCAATCATGTTTGTCCCTTATTATTGTGGCCAGATGTGCCAGTCACATTACCAGAGAAATGGCTCTGAAGTGTTTGTGAGAACATTTTGTACCCATTCAGCTACTCCATTTTTTATTACTTATTTTCATTCCATTTTCCCTATTTTATGCCGTGGCACCTGTGAACAGTGCCTCGAATGCAGTATTTTATAAAAGAGCGAATTACAACAGATGACTATGTTTCTTTCTACCTCAAAACAAACCCTTAAAAAAGAAGTTGATAATAATTAATTGAAACCTTTGGCAAACTAAAAGCGGCAATGGGTAGTCAAGGAGGAACACCCCATCTCGCTGACCACAATACCAATCAAACACAGCCCTTGAGACAATGCAGTCACATTTTTCCTATTTTTCATTCAGTTGCTTAATTGGGCTGCACAAAATCCTGGTCTTTTCAGGTCCACAAAGACTAGAGGCATCAGGCTGTTTTTAAACTTTAAAATGATTGTCAGTGACAAACAGACAGGATACAGGTCTATGGCAGGCACAGAGGTAAAACCAGACTCTTTGACCCTTTCATCATTCTTGTTCCCTGTCATCTCCAGCTGAATGATTTGATAGCCTGCAGTGCAAACCTTGGGTTTGTTCTTTCTTAAAAAGAATTCTTAATGATAAACAGAGGGAAGGCAGATCTACGGCAAGTGCAGAGGTACAAAAAAACAGACCATCCACCCATCTATCCACTGTCTTATTCCCTTCTCATCTCCGTCTGAATGATTTGATAGCAGGCACATGTAACATCCGTGACATTGAACATCCCTGACATTGAACACCCCTGACAAATGCCCTCTGCTTACCCAGAAAAGAAGCACTTAATCGACCACCCTTATCCCCCCTACTCACTCACCACCCTCACTCTGCCCTCTCCCTCCCCCTCCCCCTCCCTCTCTGTCTTCCACATGTGGCACTCTTCATGACGTAAAAGCAGTCCAGTTATGCATCTTTTGTTAACCTGGCCTCAGCAATCTCTCTCCAGTGTTTGTGCGTGTGTGTTCAGCTTGAGATGCTTTCGTATCCATTAGAGTTTTTAAAAGATTGTATATGTGAGGCTGTTTGGAACTAATACGTTTCAGAGATCAAGAAATCAAGAAAAGCCTTATCTAACTGTGGGTTATATGGGGTTACCGAAAGATCTAGTCATCCTGCCCCAAATCAGTGCCAGCCATTTTCTCTCTTTTATTATATATTTTTTGTCGATGACTAGTTTGCTTTGGGAACACAAACAAAAAACAATGTTTTTTACTTTACTTTCCCTTGTTTCTTGGCCTAAATATATTTTTGTTCTTATTTCTGTTGTTGTGGTCGCTGTTGTTTGTTTTTGCATGCATGTCCTGTGGACTGCAAAAGAGTCCTTTTCTCCTGCAGGAACGAGACGAGTGTGTCTGCACGTCTTGTGTGCGCTCCTCTTTAGCACGCAGAATCAGACGTTAAAGTGAGCAGCCTCATCACCAACTCCAACGCTGCTCGTGTGCTGCAAAAAAAAACAAAAAACGGACGAGTCAACCCAAAAGAACTGAGGTGCAATGCAGAGGGGCGGTGTAACCATCTGCTTAGAGAGAGAGAGAGAGAGAGAGAGAGAGAGAGATAGACAGATAGATAGATAGATAGATAGATAGATAGATAGATAGATAGATAGATAGATAGATAGAGAGAGAGAGAGAGAGAGAGAGAGAGAGACAGAGAGATAGATAGATAGATAGATAGATAGAGAGAGAGAGAGAGAGAGAGAGAGAGAGAGAGAGAGACAGAGAGAAAAAGGTGAGGAGCAGAAAGTGAGAGTCGCAGAGACAGAAAGAGTGTTAGAAGGAGGGGCAAAGACAGCGTGAGAGAATATAAGGGGGGCAAAGAGTAGTGTTGAAACAAAGACACCTTGGGAGAGAGAAAAGGAGTTAGAGACAAAGAGAGAGAGAGTGTCTATGTGAGTGTGTCCACATGTAGGAATAATTAACTAAATAAATAAATAAATAAATAAATAAATAAATAAATAAATAAATAAATACTTCTAGGCCCTGTCTCTGTGGTGCATTCCCTGCGACAAACGCACACAGCTTTGCCCCCACTAACCTTGAGAAACACCCTCCTCTTCCGTCCAATATAAACACCTACATACTTACTGTACATATCCTGAAACCCATGTGATTGTTTACCAAAGCACTTGTGAGAGGGGGAATGAAAAGCAATCACATTTTTCCTCTGTTACCATTTCTTTTTTCTTTCAAAACCACATTTACGCATTTACACCTGTCCAAGTATTTCTAGCAGTCGGAGATGCGCGTGGATGGTTCCGGAAAGTGTGGGCGCCTAGCGATTACGCACCTTCGCCAGCAAGTGAGTGGGGCCCCAGACCCCTGGAGCCCCTGTGCTGTGGAGCTTGTGTCATGTGAAAGTAATTTCAGAGGAGGGCACAGTGGGGTGTCGAGCTAATTTAAACAGTGGAGGCTAGGAGGGGGTTGGGCTGGGGGGCTACGATTGCGGAAGGCAGAGGCAAAGGACAGGAGGTTAACTGAGTAATATGCTCGCAATATCAAATCGCTCCCCTCGCCGTTATTGTTGTTTGCTCTCTCTCTTTCCCTCCTCCCTTATTGTTCTTATCCGATGGACTCCCCCTCTTGACCTCCCAATGCAATTGTTCTGGAATGGGGCAATAGATTTTTGGGGGGTGGGGGGGTGGAGGATGGGTGAGGTATCTGTGTTGATGTAAGTTGAGAATGATGTTTGCAGGTGTGTGTGTGTGTGTGTGTGTGTGTGTGTGTGTGTGTGGAGGGAGGATGGGAATGGGGGGGGAGGGCGGCCTTCGTTGATGATGGCAGGTTGATGATGGTGTGTGTGTGTGTGTGTGGTAGTAGGTTGAGAATCGTGTGTGTGTGTGCATGTGTGTGTGTGTATGTTTGTGTGTGTTCATGTGTATGTGTGTGTGCACATGTGTGTGTGCTTTAATGTGTGTGTGTGTGTGTATGTGTGTAGGAGAGGGACAGAAGGGGGGAGGGAGGTGTGGGGATGGTCCCTGTCGGCAGTGGCGTGGCACAGGAGCCAAGGGCACGGCTGCCGAGGGTGACGGTGGGGGTTGGCTCTGTCGGCAGTAATGCATTCAGGGCCCGCGGCGTGCCTTTCAGGTGATGGCGGAGGGGAACGCCGCGTCAGCAGATTGTAATCAAATCCAATCTGTTATTAAAAGATGATCTTGACACTTGACTCCCGTCAGAGGGAGGGAAACAAAAAAAAAGTTGCTGTAATGCAATTGTGGGATTCAGTGGGGTAGGGGTGGGGGCACGTGGGTGGTAGATGGAGGTTGGCAGGGTTGGGGGGCCACTGGCTTGTGAGTCCATAGGGTCTCCATACAATTTATATTTTCCACACTCTCTTCACTCTTTTTTTTGATCACCACTGACTACATTCAGGGCACCCTTGGACCACTTTAATATAACAAAACCATAGCTGAAGTTCAGGTGAATCATTTGATCTAAAACGGTGATTTTTCTTCCTTTCTATTTCCAATAATAGAGATTTAGCTGAGATATTTTTTCCCCATTTCAGTTTTAGTTTAGTTTCCTCTTCAATATTGGAGCCTTTTCCCGGCTCCTGTGTCAGAGTTGCCCTCCCACCCAGGCATAACACATCCCGGTCTCTCTCAACCCCTGTGAGACGCTCACACCCTGACGGTGGTGAACTGATCCACTCTGACACAGCACGAAGTGGCCTACTTCTGTCTGTCGCTGTCCCCAAACCCGGGATGGCACGCAGCAAGCCCTTTGCTTCGCCTCGTCGCTGGAAAGCCACCAAGGGGACAAGCCAACGCGTTTGACACCCTTTTGGTTGTTCCCAGCTCCTGAACCGCAAAACTTTGCTCATTACGCATTCCAAACACTGACAGTTAAAAAAAAAAATCACAGCCCTCACAAAACAGCTAGGCAGCACACAAACACACAGACACGGACACCTTCTGTGCTGCATGGATTGTGAAGCATATTGCTCCTTTCCCTCCCTTTTTCTCTCCTTGCTTTTCTGTAGCTTGCTTCATTTGTAGATGTCGTGCAAAGCTGAACGACCCTCGTGCTCAAAGTCAGAGGGGTCAATCAAGGGGGCTTGTGAGGTGAGGGACGTGAGAGACAGCGCTGCTTATGTGGCATCATACTGAATCATTGTCACACTCAAGTGGCCCAGATGTACTTATTCACCCATTCATTTATTTTATTCATTCAGATCACAGTGTCACCTTAACGGGGGGGGGGGGGGGAAACTAAATTGGGAGGAAAATCAATATGATAAACTGCTACTTGTTTTGTCTCCAAATTGTTTCGGTTTGGAAATCGATATGTGAGCCAGGGTCATTCATCACAGCGTGAAAGAAAAGGGGGGATGGGTGGGGTGGAGAGAGAGACAGAGAGAGAGAGAGAGAAGGGGGGGGGCAGGGGCCCAGGTAAGATAATATTAAGCCTCAGTGTGTTCTTAAAAAAACAAAACACCTTTAAACGGTGAAGGCACAGTCATCAAGAGTTAGACAGACAGGGAACGACAGAAAAGGAGCCTGCGACATAAGAAAGAAAAGGAGAAGAAATCGAGAGAGATAGAAAGAGTGAGGGAAAAACAGAAAAAAGTAAAAGTAGAAAATAAGACTGGCAGTGACATGAGGAAAGAGGTAGAAATAATAGGCAAGGGAAGAAGATGGAGGGAGCAAGAGCATAGAGAGAGAGATGGAGGGAGAGAGAGAGAGATGGAGGGAGAGAGAGAGAGAGAGATGGAGGGAGAGAGAGAGAGATGGAGGGAGAGAGAGAGATGGAGGGAGAGAGAGAGTGAGAGATGGAGGGAGAGAGAGAGAGATGGAAGGAGAGAGATGAGTGAAAGAGGGCCTGCCAGAGAACAGAGAGAGCGAGAGAGAGCGAGAGAGAGGGAGAGCATTTGGGAAACTGATGGATGGATGGCGGAGAGCAGGTTTATCAGGGGCTGACAGACACAATAAAAAATAACCTTCGCTGGCGCGGAGCTGTTCAAATTAATATGGAGCAGCCAGGCGTCGCCAGCACCGGGCCATTAGGTGGCCATTGACAGCGGCATTAGGACAATGGGGCCCCGATGATGGTTGGGGGGGGTTACTGATGACGCGTCAAGGGAAAGGGAAAGGTGGCCCCACGAGCGTGTTTCCCGCTTGACCTCGGGAGAGCGCTCCCCGCTGCTCGGTAAATGGCAGCCGAGACCTTCGCTCGTCCCGGCCTCCCGCGGCCCGCTCCAAGGAGACGCCGATGTTTAGCCGTGTGACACCCGTCAAGCGCTTCAAACCCCCTCACCCCCAACACACACTTTCTCTCTCTCGCACACATGCATATGCACATACACACACACACACATACACACACACACACACACACACACACACCACACACCCCAGCACTTGTCTTGTGTGATTGATTCCCTCGAAGTCACAACTTCCCTGAGACTCATTATGTCCCATTTGTCACGAATGCATGTGGCGCCTGGTTTTATTTTGGGGTGCTGGCGGCCCGCCCCCGCCAGGCACCTGTTCCTGTTCCGTGAGTCAGGGAAGCAGTGAGCGGCGGCTAGCGCGGCTAATTTTGCCACGCGCACACACACAAACACACACACATACACACACAGTAACACGCATACACAGTACCATACTGTAGTTTCTAGTTGCCGCCATGATGAAAGTCCATACAAGTCCATTGAATTGTGGCTAGGTTAGTGGCTGCGGTAGCCCGTCTCTCTCTTGCAGCCCTTTCACCGCACTCTCACAGCTCCGCATCTGTATATTCCCGTTAGAATAAGTACGGATGGCGATCAAATATAAATGCTTCTTCCTCAAATTCGCCAAAATACTCTCCGTTATCCGCCATCTCTGCAGCATTCGCGAGACAGTCAATACAACCACATACAACATGTCTAGTAAGTGTTCACGTGCCGCTTTCGCTTCTAGTTCATCGATGAACTTGTATGGCCTTTCATCATGGCGGCGACTAGAAACTACAGCAAGGTACTACCTGTAAAAACACTTTTTAATAAATGATATGTACACTTACAAAGTTCTCAATGCCTTGTTTTGAATGCCAGGGCCCTTGTTATACTACCAAGGAAGTGTGGAGCTACTTCAGGCTTTTTGAATGGTTTAAAAATGGTGTTATCTTTCTCCATGCCCTTAATACTAGCTCTGTTAGCCTTTTTGACCAAAACGATAAAAATAGTGAAGTTCAAAATGCAACGGGCTAGCACAGTTTTGCTCCTAAGCAAACATACCAACTCGCTATCATGTTTTAGCATGCCCATTTTTTTTATTTTACACCGGAGTATCCCTTTAACTCACAGCCCATGATGGCCAGGATAGCAAAGGTGACCAGGTGAGTCTTCAGGTGAGAGGCAAGTTGTCCTCTACACCAGTATCCACAATTAATGGTAACACTACTTTTTCAGTTCCTAACAACATGTAACATTATTCACTTACACTTTACCAGGGATTAAATTGGGCCGGGGCGGCCAGGGCTGTCCGGGGCTAAGCTAAGCTCATGCTGCATTATGACACATCAAAAGCGGACCTTTTTTCACGGTTTTCAGTTCTTAAGCTCTGGTCGAGTAGTTTCAGAGAATATGTAGATGGTATTTGTGTGATGATAACTCTCTAAGTAATTCAACCGAGAAGAATTGATGTGAACTCAATACGCGCATCGCGACTTACAACTCATATAATTTATGCAAAGCATGTCCAGTTACTTGGTGTCAACTAGGCATCCTATTTCGCTACTCACTGAGAAGTTCCATAAAAATCATAGTGCCTTAAGCACAAGCTTGGCCCTGGCCTAGTTAACGTCTAATGACTTTAACTAGTAGCTTAAATTAACATTTCAACATATCTGAAGTTTGCTGCCCACCTTTTGAAGAAATCTGTAAGCCTCCTCCTCTTGGCTTTTCTCATTTTAACCTTTACCTCTGAAAATCCAAAGCAAAAAAACACAAAAATAAAATCAAGATTGTATGGACAGAGGCTTAGAGCAGAAGAAGACGAAAACTGTTTGTTTATGTTTGCCAGAGGTAGCCTAACTTCACGTAACGTTGTGTCAACTTTGTGCCACTACGTTAACATTTCAGTAGCTAGCTGAGATGTCCCCCTGGCTAATTTCTAACTTAAGTCAAAGAGTGTAGGGCTTTTATACTCTTTACTGAAGTATAGAAATTAAACTTGCCAAATGCACAATGGAATTTAACTGACAGCTACTCGTTTAGACACCTCTTTTCAATGTCACACACCTTGCCTGCCTGCCTGCCTCTATCTCGCTGTGGTCCCTGTCAACTAAGTGTCCGAAAATGTTTGACAGCCTTAACAAACGCCTCTCACTCGCTGAGGAGCAATTAGCCTACTGAGGAGAGGTAAATCTAGAATCTCTGATCGCAACTGTTCTAATGAGTTTTGATAAGTCGTCTTGCTATCAGGAAAACTAAGCGGTCTGTTAGGCTGCACAAAACTCATTGTTTTGCTAATTGTTAACAAATGTTTAATTATTCAGAACTGAAAACCGTGAAAAAGGTCCGCTTTTGATGTGTCATAATGTAGCATCAGCTTATGTGCCGGGGCTCAGCCCCGGACAGCCTCGGCCCAATTAAACCCCTGGGTCCAGTGTAAGTACATAATGTTACATATCGTTACACACTTTGTTGCACTGTACATAACTGATGTAACAGTGACAGTAAAATAAAGTGTTACTCAATGAACTCTGCACCACACCCAAGCAACTTTAGTAGATGTAATTTAGCAAATTATAAATGCAAAGCATAAAAGGCTTCTTTTATTGCATTGAATTACTAAAATTAGAACTGTGTAAAAGAGTGTCATTTCAAAAGTTGCCTTCACCAGATGGCCGTACATCTCTTAGGATTGTCACCCATTGTCATGTTCCAAAAACAGACAATCCACATTGTTATTTCTAAGTTATGACTGGGTCTATAGCTTCGTGCAGTGAGTTCTTTTTTTCTCTCTATTTACATGGGGTTGCTATAGCGATGTAGACACTCTCAAGTTTGACATTTGGTTGAGCGGAAGAGAGCTGGCAGGAGGAATAAATGGCTCATGCGTTCAATTAAGAGTGTAATATTTAGCTACAGGGCAAATGAGAGCAGGTCCAGGATCAAAATATTATGTCACATTTTTTACTGATAGAGTTGATCATGTAGTAGTAGGCTATACTCACTGAAATGATCTGGACACTCAATGGAAATTACGATTGATGGCACAGTGGAGAGCAGTATTTCCAACAACGACAGATATGGCGCAAATGACAAACATCTCACATTCAAACAAGCAAAACAACACAAAAACACACTACAGCATGTTCTGAAACTGCATGCATGTTCTTTGACTGAGTAGATAAAAACAAGTATTAAAGCAAATCAATATATAAAGATGTGATGTTTTTTTTTCCTGTGTTGAGAACTAATTAGGACGGAATTAGTCTCATCTGGATGCAGCACGTAAATGACTCTCTTTGAAGAGACGACTGTGAACATGGCAACGCCATGCTCTCTGCTCACCCACTTCCTGTTTTAGCCATCCAGAGGGAGTCGTTACCGCAGCAACGCTCACAGGGATGCCCAGACAGGCAGAGGTGGCACGGTGGAGACTCACATCTTGCCGTTATGAACACGTTCCAGCGGGCCGCCATCTCTGTATACACTGGAACGTGTTCATTAAGGCAAGACGTCAGTCTCCACACTGCCCATAACAGATGTGTGCGTGTGTGTGTGTGTGGTGTGTGTGTGTATGTGTGGTCTGTGTGTGTGTGGGAGGGAGGGAGGGAGGGAGGGAGATGTGGTGGCAAATATTGACTCTGCTTGCTGTGGATTGAGCGATGCATACCCTGGCATGAAAAGAAAATAAAATTCACAAATGAAGTTTAAAGTGTACTGAAGGGTTTAAAGTGTTTGCAATATGTTGAGATATTACCAGATTGTTTGCACACAGGTTTTTTTAGAGTGCAAGTGTGTGGAGAATAAACATTTCAGGCTTTCAGACAATTCTGCAAAGAAGATTTAATTAATTCTGAGGCACCTCGAAAAAAACTACTTTTTTTACAACGTTTAAAAAAATACTGATAACATTTTATGCCTCACAGAATTGGAAGCACCATGATATTAGCCTGAGAGCGTCCTTGAGTGCTCTTTGGATGCGAAATTCAGAAGTGCTGTATCTCTTTTCCTCAGGTGTTGCTGAATATGAACTCTTCACCTGACTCTTAGAAGAAACTAAGAAAGAGAGAATGGGAAAAAATGGAATTTCATCTACTGCCGGTAATGTCCTTATATACCTGCATGTCTCCACAGAGCAGCAGATCTTGTTTTTTGGTTAAATGCTTCAGCAGAGGCAGGACGTTGTACATGGAGCCTCTGGATTGTCGTGGTGGACTATATGAAATGAATTCATCTTTTTAATCTATGGATGGCCTAGTGGGAAGAGGAGAGTAGACTAAACCTTCGAAATTACTGGTTTACTTACTGGTCCAAAATTACTTCGAAATTACTTACCGGTATTGTAAGTGACTGTGCCCATGAACTTGACCTTTAAGTGAAAAAAGGAAGTTCAAAATGAATATGCATGATGATATTTTGCTCTAACGGGTTTTAGGGTTGTAGAGTAAAAACAGGTAGGTTGTTATAGAGTAAAATCATACTTTTCATTGATCACTGCTCCAGAATGTACTGCTAGCTCTTGGAGAACATTCCAGACATTCAGAATCCGTGCACTGCTGAAAGAAATGTTTTTTTCAACACCTTTTCTGAGACTAGCTCTTGCCACTCAAAAAAGGAAAAAAAGAAAAAAGAAGAAAAAAAAAAAAAAAAACCTGTGCCAGAGCCTCACACCACAAGCTTACAACTTCTTTCATGAGGCACAGCCACATCTGCCCACCTTGGGCACCTGCATCTCTCCCCCGTGCCAACTGTGAGAAGTCAAGATGGAGGTGAAACTTGTGAGGTGTGTTATCCCAATGGACGTCAGTGCTTTCAATTCAGGGCAGCTGTTTTCAACTGCCCCAACAACTCTCATGAACCTGATTTGAAAAGCTGGTTGATAACGGTGTGTGTGTGTGCTAAGTAAGGGGTAACATCCGACGAGGCGTGCATTATACAGTTTTAAGTCAACGAGGTGGAGCCTAAGAACTTCCCGATGCGAAGTGAAGGGAAGTTTGCTCCGCCATGTTGACTTAAAACTGTATAATGCACGCCTCGGAGGATGTTACCCCGCTTATGACCTGGTTAATGCCACTCAATTATGTAGAATGTATTTAAAATAATTCTCACATAACTTAGAGGGTTAACTTAGACTCAGTTTCGCTACAGTGTGGCCTACAATGTAACCTAATATTTGTAACGTTAAGTAGAGCGCTACGCAGCCCTCAGTCACTAGCCAGGTTGTCAAGGTTACTTTTCATTTGGTAAGGTGATTGCTACTGCTCATCAGGTGGTAGCTAGCTTGGATTGAGCAACGCGACACCGGCAATACTTATTCCAAAACACTGATTTATTTGTTATTTTCGGTTTACTATTTTTTTTAAGTTGATGGAAATTGAAGTCCACATTGCCATTAATTGTGAAGTTTGATAGAGACGGTTACAGTAAGTATGTACGTTCTATTGGGTATTGATATGGAACGGTGCTGAAGTTTTAAACTGTTTTGCCAGAAATACTTTCAAGGCGTGCATGATATACGATTTTACTGCATGCCTAGCAACCAATCAGAAAGCAGCACCACGTGCAGAGGGTCATAAAGGTAGCTGAAACTTTGCTGTGAATGTTGATAGGCGAAGTAAAGATACTTGGGTGAATCTGAGCAAGTGCAAGCTCCAGACAGGGTGGAGAGTTAGGATGCACGCACGCGTGTGTGTGTTTGTGTGTGTATTTAAGGTTTGGCGGGGTTGGGGTGTGGGAAAAGGTAGGTAATGCTTTGAATGTTGATAGGTGTGGAAATATAGTGACCATGATTTTTGGCTGAATCTGAGCAAGAGCAAACTCCAGACAGGGTGGAGGGTTAGGGTGTGTGTGTGTGTGTGTGTGTGTGTGTGTGTGTGTGTGTGTGTGTGTGTGTGTGTGTATTTAGGGTTGTCGGGGTTCACACACTATGATGTGAATGTTGATAGGTAAGGAGATGTAGCACCCGTGATTTTTGGCTGAATCTGAGCAGGAGCAAACTCCAAATGAGTTGGGGTTGTGGTGTGTGTATGTTTGTGTGTGTGTGTGTGTGTGTGCTTGCTGTGCATGTTTAAGTGTGTGTGTGTGTGTGTGCGTGTGTGCTTGCTGTTCATGTTTATGTGTGTGTGTGTGTGTGTGTGTGTGTGTGTGTGTGTGTGTGTGTGTGTGTATGTGTGAGTGTGTGTGTGGGGGGGTGCTTCTTTTGATCATGGTCCACTACGGAGGAGGGTCTGAGGACAGGCAGGCAGGCTGGGAAGGGATCAAAGTCAATACAAACACACCTCATCTCTCAATATTTCATGTCCCTGCCTAACCAAGTGCTGGAATCTCCAAGAATGCAGGAATATGGAACCTCTGTTGGCAATTTCTGTGTGATCAATGCGAGCTGATTAGTGCACCGCCAGGTAGAATGGTGCGCTTGAAGGGGGGGAGGAGGATTTGAAGTGTTTCTTCCCTGTGAGGCATCTCTCCTGTTTCAAGGGCTGAATTCACTATTTTATTTCACTGACTCATTTCCCCCCCTATTCATTTGATGAAACTGATGTAATAAGTAAGAGTTTGAGAACAGCATGAAAGCTGAAATAAGCTGGCATCTCTCTCTTGCTCTTACTCACATCTGTTGAAGCTCCTCTTCAAGACAAGAAGCAGAAATGGCAGCTAGATGCAGATGCAGTTGAGGTGAGGTGAGGTGAGGCTTGCCAAGGTTGGACCTAGCAGCACACACTGACTCAACTGATGTGCTCCCTTGAGACAAGACCATGTGTGGCACTTGATACACACGCACGCACACAAACACAGACAGACAGACACACACACACACACATGCATGCACGCACACACACACACACGCACGCATGCACAGACAGACACACATGAGGTACACACACACACACACACACACACACACACACAGACACACACACACACACACACACACACAAATGCATGGAGGCAGGACAGCCGCTGTGTCACAAGACATCCGATTCTGTGTCACCCAACGTCCAATTAGTAATTTTAATTGGCAAGGATATCACTCATCAACAGGCCATCTGGCGCCATCAAATCTGCTCAAGATGCCTAAGGAGAGGCGCTGGGAGATGAGATGGCAAGGTGCAAATGTCCGAAGAAACAGAGAGAAAGAGAGAGAGAGAGAGAGAGAGAGAGAGAGAGAGAGTGAGGTGCTGCCCCCCCATCACTTTTTCCCTCCCCCTGTTTCACCCCCACCAATCACCGCAAAGAAAAGTGGCGAGCACTTGCCCGGTGACCTTTCCCTGCGAGCGCCACCTGAAATTGGATGATTGCTTGCTGTGTGCCTGGGCCGGTGACAGGTGCTTGTGTCCGCAAGCTCAAAGGCAGGCAATCTCACCAATCCTGACACCCTCCTCCCCCACCGACCCACCCATCCACCTACACATACATACACACACACACACACACACACACACACACACACACACACACACACACACACACACACACAACTTCTCTCCTCTTTTCGGTCCGCTTCACCTGTGCACATGGGCCTCCTCCTTCCTGTGAGGACGGAGCATCTTAGCACCACTGGACAAACATCATCATTTATTGATGCTGTCTAATGTGCTTTGCCAGGAGCAATCAGACCTGGATCACCAAACAGCAGCCATGGGTGGTGGACAGTCCATGTATGTAAAAGAGGAAAAGCTCTCGGATTTGTAGCATTATTATTACGATTGACTTCATTTGAATATACTGTATACTGTATTGTACGATATGCATAAAATGAGAATGTCAGTAAAGTGCCCTGCATTATATATAATATAATATAATATAATATAATATAATATAATATAATATAATATAATATAATATAATATAACCTCCGCCAGCAGAGGTTATGTAATCATCAGCGTTTATTTGTTTGTTTGTTTGTTAGTTAGCAACATATCTCAAAAAGTTATGGATGGATTTTGATTACATTTTCACGGTAGGCCAAAATTTTGTATTATTATTATTATTATTTGTATTATATTATATTATATTATATTATATTATATTATATTATATTATATTATATTATATTATATTATATTATATTATGATCAAGATCTGCCATTCAGTAGTTGTAGTGTTCAGTAGTGCCTATGTTTTTTGTCTGTGTTTGTGTGTCACATCAGTCATGCTCCCCTTTCCTCTTTATAGCTGTTTAGCTAAATAATTGGTTCCTCTGCTCTCCCCATTTGTGGCATCGGGCCAGTCTTTTCTCAAGCTGTTTGATGTGTGCTTCAGTGATAGTTTGCTCAGAGTTACAGCGCTTGGCAAAGGTACCCGCCATCTCCCCTTGCCAGCCCCTCTACTAATAATGCCATCATGGAAACAGATGTTGTCAAAGCCCGGCAGTCTGGGGGGAGGAAAGGAGCAGAAAGAGAGAGAAAAAAGAGAAAGATAAAAATTGCCCCCCCCCCCCCACACACACACACCATTGTTTGTCCACTGTAGCATCAGTCTTGCCCCCCAGGTATCAGTGCTCAAGTTCAGTGGGCTTTGCAGACTCGCTGCGGGGAACCACTGGCGCTCATAGAAATGTTCATCATTGTTTGACACGGGCAACACCTCTCACACTGTGATGTCCTATGTGTGTATACACCATGCATCCCCACTCCTCTGACCAACACACACACACACACACACACACACACACACACACACACACACACACACACACACACACACACACACACACACACACACACACACACACGCACACACACACACACACACACACACACACACAATTAAGGACAAACACACACACAAACACATAGCACACACACACACACACACACACACACACAACACACACACACACACACACACACACACACACACACACACACACACACACACACACACACACACACACACACACACACACACCACCCTATTATGCATTTTGCAGGATGCTATTAAGCCAAAGGGTGGATGCTAAAATAAAAGCAAATGGACGGATTTCCCTTTATTGATTTAGTATTGCTTTGGTGCTGGGATTTGAACTAAAGCAAGCAACGCTTTAATAGTCTGGACCAAAGGGAATTGAAAAAAAGAGTTGAAATAAATAATTAATGCAAACACCCTTTGGAGGGCTTTAAATCTACATAAAGTCAAACCTTAGTTTTTTTTATATGTAACAAGGCATAGTCTGTGATGTATGTCTTACACCCCTAATTACAGACATGGAAATTAGCAGCCGAATACTGTAAGTGGAAGCCATTGGGACCTCATTTAAGCTGAGGAAACAGGGCATGTTGTCGTGCTGAAAAGAAAAAAGAAGAAAAAGAAAACGTCTAGGAAAACCAACGGCATCACAAAAACAGACATTTTGGGTAACAAGCCAATGGCTGAAGTGTGTGTGTGTGTGTGTGTTTGTTTGTGTGTGTGTGTGTACACGCTAATGCCAAATATTTGACATCTCCATCTCAAAAACACTACTACAGAGTCGCTCAGTAATTGTGTTTGCTTGACAGTGATGCATCTCTGCATTGAAACATGGTTGCAAACATCCGCAACCTCTCTCTCTCTTTCATGCTCTCTCTCTCGCTCTCTCTCTCTCTTTCATGCTCTCTCTCTCGCTCTCTCTCTCTCTTTCATGCTCTCTCTCTCGCTCTCTCTCTCTCTTTCATGCTCTCTCTCTCTGTCTCCCGTTCTCTCTCTTTCTTTTTTTTTCTCTCTCTCTCTCTTTCCCTGTCTCTCTCTCTCCCTCTCGCTTGTTCTCTCTCTCTCCCCAACAACCCAGCAAAGCTTACATTATAAAGGCAGACATTACAACATTATACAGACAAACACTACAAAATTATACAGCAAGACACCCCAATATCCAACCGACACAATCTCCAACACACATCATCACTCCGCAATCGCTGCACAATAACTGACGTCTGAAGTCAATTGAAAACTGCAATAGGCGGGAGTCCACTGACCCGCACACCTGCCCACGCCCAGGCTAGCCGACCCCCCCTGCAGGGACAGTTATTTTGGATTGGGCCCCTCGCCAGAACCCTGGAGAGCGGAGGCGAGGGCTGGCAGGTAAAGCATCGCACCGGGGCACGACCAATCCCGACCGGCCGGCGTAATTTTCATTGACAAAGCTGTCAGCCAGGCTGCTGCCGCCCATGCAGTGATGGATGCCAACCTGGGAGGCAGGGCCGGGCAAGAGATGTGTGTGTGTGTGTATGTGGGTGTGTGGGTGTGTTTGTGTGTGTGTCTGTGTGTGTACTTGTGTCTGTGTGTGGGGGTGCATGTTTGTGTGTGTGTGTGAGTGTGTGTGTGTGTGTCTCTCTCTCTCTCTATGTGTATGTGTGTGTGTGTATGTGCGTGCACGTGTGTTAGTGTGTGTGTGTGTGTGTTTGTATGTACATGTGTATGTGTTTGTGTGTGTGTGTGTATCTGTGTCTGTGTGTATGCAATGGGTGTGTGGGTGTGTGTATGTGTTTGTGTGTGTGTATCTGTGTCTGTGTGTATGCAATGTCTTGCTCATTAGCACTTCAAAGTTGGGGAATTAGACCAAAAAAGACAACAACGGGGGGTGGGAGGAAGAGAGAGGAAAGAAAGTGGAGGATGAGGAGAAAGAAAAAATAGAGAGACGGAGACAATGGAAAATATTTTTTACTCCTTAGCCGTCGCGGCTAGGTAAAGCAAACAAGCGGTCGCGATGAATTAAAGATTAGCTGGATGTCTCGGGGTGGGGAGCTTCTTCACAAAACTAGACGAGGGGAGGTTACGTGAGGTTAGACTGCTGTCTCTGCTGGAGGAATGTTTGCCTGCTGCTCGAGCGGGCCGCCGCGGTCTTGATTCGCAGTAGCCGCTGATGCAGTAGCACTGCAATATTAGCTTGCGCACAGGCATGGCACGGGCTACTTTTTCATCATATCAGAGCACCGTGTGGGGGGCCTGCCTCTCTCCTCCTGCTGCTTACGGAGAGAACCACAAAAGATCCCGCCAAGCGATGGGGAAGAATAAAAGACGCGCGGGGGGGGGTTCGCTCTCCACTGCTCCGCTTTCTCCAGTCGTGAGGTCACCTCACGTGCACATTGTGACTCCAACACAAATTTTCTTTCACCTTTGCAGTTGCTTTCGCGATCAATCACAGAGGCATCATCGATTGTGGTTGGGGTCTGGAAAAAAAGAAATCTTTAATCAACACTTGAGTGCTGGATTTTTCCAGACAGCCAAGGCACTCTCACAAGGCGCACCACAGCAGTCTGAGAAACCAAATCAGACAGCTGTAAAGGAGGATTCCAGAACCTGTACCAAGCATCACCTAATCATGCATCTGTTAACCAACATCTGGTGTAACACGTTACAATGGAGTTCAACTCAGGCAAATAAACACATCAAGCCAGCCAGCTGTTGTGAGGCTATCAATCCAAATTGACCATCAGGGTTTAAAAAAAAAAAAACAAAAAAAAAAAAAACGTACCATGAACCACTGGACTGCATTAAGCAAGCCAGACATGGCCCATCTTATTGAGTGTGTGTGAGCGCCCCTGGCCAGATGCCAATAGGTGCTCACAGAGCATGTGTTCCTCGCCTCTCTCCATTGATGAGGCCATCGATGCAGCCCGGCCTATCTGCAGCCCGGCGAGCGTCACTGTAAGATGCAACGTGAGACATTGATCATCATAAATTCTTCATGCTCGAGCCCCCTGAGGATGAGAGAGCGGCGAGGCAGAGGAGGCGAATGGCCCGCAATGCCCAGCGGTTGGGCGTAGGGGGGCGTATGCGGCGGGAGGTGAGGTCTTAACTTTCCCCTCTCTCTATCGTTCTCTCTCTTTCTCTCTCTCTCTCTCTCTCTGTCTCTCTCTGTCTGTCACACACACATACACATACACATGCACACACTCACTGTGGTTGGGGGGCGTATGCAGCGGGAGGTGAGGTCTTAACTTTCCTCTCTCTCTATCGTTCTTTCTCTGTCTCTCTCTCTCTTTCTCTGTCTCTCTCTCTCTCTGTCTCTCTCTCTGTCTCTCATTCTCTCACCATCTCCTCTCTCTCTCTCTCTCTCTCTCACACCCACACTCACTGTCCGCCACAACGAGGTAGTTGTAGACATGCTGATGCAGCATCTCAGGGGCACAGGTGCTGAACTGTTATGAGCCCTGGTGGGGGGTGGGGGGTGTGTGTGTGTGCGTGTGTGTGTGTGTGTGTGTGTGAAGGGTGCTGTCACCTCCACTAACATTCCCCTCATCAAAAACAGTCCCATGCCAGCAGCTCCCCTACCATTGTATGTCACCTGTCAGAAATTAGAGGGGAGTTTAAAAAGAGGAAGGAGACAGCTGAAGAGAGAAAGAAAGAAAAAAAAAGAGGGAAAGGGGTGGTGGTGGGAGGTGGAGGAGGGCGGCGGGGGAGCAGGTGGGTGGATAGTTGGTTATAGGTCACAAAGGGTGACTTTGTCTTTGGCGACGAATCCCTGACAGTGCACAGCTTGTTAAAAAAAAACGCTGTCTGTACATTGTCACGTACACTTTTCCTTCCTCCGCACAACCTCACCTCCTACCTCCGTGCAAAAACAAAAAAACACAGAAGTAAATCAGAAAAAGGAGAAAAATAGCCAGAAAAACCAAAAAAACAAAGAGCGATGTTCTGTCTGTCCTTTTAGATTGTGTACTACACTGGTCTTCTGTCAAGTGCAGTATTGCTGATGGGGAAACATACAGTATATTCCTTATTCTTTCAGACGGTGGGACTTTTATCCACTGAGCAATTAGTATTCATTAAAGATCGTCCTCTCCCAATGCACAGTGTAAGTGCTATAGCTTTTGTTCTCTGTCTTTCTCCCCTGATTCACTTACAGTACAGTTCAAACAGCCCCTAAAGAGGCACTCTCATGTTTTGATGATCTGAAGTCTTCTGGTTGACATCAAATTGAAATATTGAGGAAAATTAGCTTTCAGCAGTGGAGAAAATGATACTCAATTGCATAAGGATGAGGATATAGACTATAAGTAGGATGGTGACAGAAAGAAAGACTTGTTCAGCTCAACATCTCATTACATATTATGCAGAAAATATAATACATGCATCAACTCAAATTGTTTTATTTCTGTCAATCAATCAACAAGCTCATGTTTTGACAGTTTTCTGACTCATCTGATGAATCTATGTTGAATGATTTAGTTTGGCATGTGATGTTTACAGAATCATTCCAGACACACCCATCACCCCTTTTTTTTAATCAGAAATCAACATTTTTGGCTCATCCGTTAAAAAAAAAAACATTGTTGAACTTTATCTTCCTGAAACAGTGCATTCATAAACATTGCAGAGAATGAAAATGTAAACAAACCAACACAAAATATGATCAAGCAAGCCAACTTCAAAACTGTCCGCACTACTTGGCTCTAAAAAATAAATGAACCTACAGTGCACCAGAAGGAGAAAAAACTAAAAGAGAGCATCGAGAGAAAGAGAGAGAGAAAGAGAGAGAGAGACAGAGACAGACAGACACAGAGTGAGAGAAACAGAGTGAGATTCAGACAAAGAGAGAAAAAGAAAGAGAAAGAGAGGGAGGGAGAAACAGAGAGAGAGAGAGAGAGAGAGAGAGAGAGAGAGGATAGGTGTGTTTCTGTTTCTCTGAACTTTAATCAGGGGAGCTGTGATTCAGCAGCCTGCTGAGATGAAAGGGCTGGAATGGGGATATCAAACAAAGATGTCCACCTGCCACCATCACGGTGCCCCCGGCACACAGCTCACACCAAACCAGGGCTGCCGGCAACGCCCTAAATCCCCTTCCCTCTCCTCCTGCTCCAGTTACACACAGCCGCTCACCACACGCTTTTATCGGCCCCGACAGCCAGTCGCACGCGTGCAGCGCGATCCATCTGATTACATGACCTTGTTGTGCTCTTAAGCCAGCTAAGGTAATAACACTTGCTAATTGCTATTGCAAGCACACACACACTCGTGCACACACTCACATGCACACACACGCACAAACACACACACACACACACACACACACGTGCACTCACACACACACATGCACACACGCGCACACACACACACGCACGCACACACACACACACACACGCCCAAATCCTTATTTATTAATCACTGCATGCATTTGACTTGTGTTAGGCAGGTGGTGTGGCAGGGCTGCCTGGCTGGATTTTAAATTGATGATGTCAGTCCCGAGTTCATGCTCCTTCTGATGGCCTGTTTTTCACATGATCTGCCTCTAACACAGACCACAAACTGCGGTAGGATAGTATGCCCTCGTCTTGCTCTAAGTCAGTTAAGGTAACAGAGTGTGCTAATTAGTTGTGAGAGCACGTGTAAACGGCTTCATTTATTGATCGGCACGCGTGTTAAACAGAATTGGATGGATGGCGGCGCTTGGCGCACGTTTCCGCGGTGCCGTCAGTTGTTTGTCTTAGGACGCTCTCCTCTTTTTTTCCGATTGTTGATTTTTCCTCCCTCTTTCTCCCAATTGTCTCCTGCCAAGAGACGACAGATGGGAATCGGCCTTTTTTGCATTTTACAATCTGGCGCATCGCAATGCGGAATATGGTCCCTGAGAAAAAAAACAAACAAGCAAACCAGAGAGGAGACTGTAGCTGAATTAATGACACTGATATCGCCCAGGCCGTGGCACTGCAAACTGACACGCGTGTGTCACCAGATGTCTCTGATGCTCCTCTGGGTTATCTCGATCTTGGAACACAAATATACATTATGTCTGCCGCCACATATATTATGCATAGGCCTGCTGGAGGAGGTCTTGACTTTGCCAGGTTTTTCAGTGCGTACGGGGGCTTAGAGAGGAGGTGTATTTGGCTCATAATCCCGTCTGTCTGTGTCTGTCTGCAGCAGGGGTGGGCATTAAAATGCGGAAGATGAAGTCGAACACAAGTCTTAAACGAGACTGAGCTCGCACCTCCCCTATCTCCATAGCAGATGACACAGAAGTCATGTGTTGTGTGTGAAGGACAAGGCGGGGGGGGGGGGGGGGGGTTGGGGGGGGGGGTGTAGTGGGCTGCACTGAGAGTTCAAGTCAAATCCAATCTTTTTATTTTTTATCGCACATTTAAACTTTTGACAGCATCGGATAAAAGCCTCAGTACAAGCTAGAAATAGAGAGAAAAGATATGTCTCCAAATTGGATTTAAATAATGTAAACTTTAGATGACAAGTTCAGTTGGGGAGCACCAGTCTAATACACCTGCACAGTGAATGCCAGTGAAGTTCTAACCAACCACGACAATGCTGCGTCACCATGGAGGCGTTAGCTAGCCACTTGCAGTAGTGTGGGAGCAACCATAGACATCCAATACATACACATAGCATTGGCTGCTGGTGCATGAGATATATATGTACGTATGTATAGGATGTCTACGGGAGCAACTGCAAGCGATTGTAAGATTTATCTGTAAGCGTCCTGCTCCTTGTGTCTTGCTGGAGTTTTTGGATCATGTGACATGGTTGCATTTTTGTGACATCCTCACACATTTCACATCACAAGTCTGACAATTTGTAACCCTGATGCAACATTTTCAGCAAACAGCTGCAAACGGCTGCAAATGTTTTTATAAAAATTAAACAAGGCTGCTTTTTGCAACTGGCTGCTCAGAGTCGGTTTCTGATAGCTTGAACGTCATACGCTTGTGGCAACTTTGCGGCTAAACAGTGAAGCTCAAACTGAATACTCTAAAGTTGCAATACCTCACACGTCCATTGGGGGCTGGATGCAGAAGGGACCAACTCCACATAAACTTCCAATCAACATGTTCACAGCAAAAACAAACATATTTACAGCCTGCTTCAGAAAACGGTTTTGGTGCGTTTCAGTAGTTTTCTGGTCATGATTGCTCTAAGGGGGTGGTTTTTAGAATCCATTAGTTTTAATGCCCAGATAATTTACATTGACATCAAGGGAATTCATTGGCTAAGATGGCTGGGCCTAGAACCTTTAGTTTAAGCCTCACACAGTCTGTGAGAAAGTCTATGTGTTACGTCACCGAGAGTTTGTCCAGTTCTCTGACATACAGTCTACGATCACACACGCGGACTGCCTGTGGTGTGGCGGGCCCTATCCTATCACACGTCTCGGTCCACAGACGCTGCTTGTCTGGCATGCATCAATGGTTGCGACCGGACACGATCAGCCGGCACATCAGCCTCTCATGCCAGGGCGAATATAAAACTAAAGAAATAAAAAATTGCCACATTCATCCCCCACTCTGCTAGACAAACAGGCGTCAGAGCCTTCTGTGCCCTTGATTTGTGGAATCTTCTTTAGAGGAAGATGGACAGACAGATAGAGGGAGAGAGCGAGAGAGGGAGAGAGAGAGAGAAAAAAAATGTGAGAAAATGTGAGAAACAGCAGTGCCATAATGTCGACTGCTTGCAAGAGGTGGGCGGTGAGAATGAGATGTCTGTGAGCACCCGCACATTCGCTTAAACACGCACACACACACGCAAGAACACACACATACACATTCGTACACATACACTCCCCATCTCACACCACTGGCACCCTTCTCCCCCTTGTCTGACTCATATTGACATCTGCCATCGTGATGAACTTGACGCCTGCTGTTCAGATGGAGCACAGAGAGACCCACGGCAGGGAGCGACTAGCCCCTTATTGGAGCAGAGACTCTCAGCCTGTGTTTACTGCCAGGGTGGGACTTTTCAAGATGGAGCGAGACAGACAGATATAGAGAGAGAGAGGAAGAAGAGATAGTGAGAGAGAAAAGAAAGATAGACTCTATTGTGAGATCTTCCTTATTGACTGAGTGTCGTGTTTTTCAGAATGAATGCATTGTCGCTGTGAGGTGTGTGTGTGTGTGTTGGGGTGTACGTGAGAGTGTGCGTGTGTGTGTGTACATGTGCACGTGCATGCGTGTGTGTGTGTTAGTCGCGCATGCTCTCACTGTGACTGATGTGAGCCAAGAGTGAGAATCAGTGACTGATGTGAGCCAAGAGTGAGAATCAGTGAGCTCTGGGCTTTGGCGCGGTTTCAATCCCCCTTGCACTTCTCCTTTCCCCTCCTCTCCCCTCCTCTCCTCACCTCTCCTCACCTTTCCTTTCCTCTCCTCCCCTCTCCCCTCTTCTCCGTTTCTTTCCTCTCCTCTCCTCTCCTCTCCTCTCCTCTCCTCTCCTCTCCTCTCCTCTCCTCTCCTCACTGAGCCCCATGCCTCTCCTCTCCTCTCCTCACTGAGCCCCATGCCTCTCCTCTCCTCTCCTAACTCCTCCATGCTCTCCTCTCCTCTCCTCCCTCCTCCTCACTGAGCCCCATGCCTCTCCTCACTCCTCCATGCTCTCCTCTCCTCTCCTCTCCTCTCCTCCCCTCTCCTCACTGAACCCCATGCCTCCCCTCTCCTCTCCTCTCTTCTCCTCTCCTCTCCTCTCCTCTCCTCTCCTCTCCTCTCCTCTCCTCTC
>CM050202.1:4566337-4576337 GCA_027475355.1 Coilia nasus
GTTTATTTCTCTTGCCGTTTTCCCATGGCCGTTTCCATTATAATTGTGGCAGTAGTGCATGACAACATCCATGAAAATGAGATATTTAGTTTTGCTTGGCTTACCAGCTTTATAAATATTGAGTGGCTCTGTATAGATAAAATAGGCTGTGTTTGCAATGCTGAGAAGGAAAACACAATATATTGGAATACCGGGAAGGTACAGAGGCTGAGGAACTCCGCTGCATACTGATAACCCCGCTGCCTGCTGATTCCCCTAAATGGAAAGATTATTATATATTTAATGTACAAAATGGAATATACGGGATATCTATTTCTATTTTTTTTACTCAAAGCATGCTACAGGATTACACTGCCAACCCTCACGGGAAACATACTTTCTTTCAGACACACACACATTACTATTTCTCTCTCTCTCTCTCTCTCTCTCTCTCTCTCTCTCTCTCTCTCTCTCTCTCTCTCTCTCTCTGTCTCTGTGTGTGTGTGTATGTGTGTGTGTGTATGTGTATGTGTATGTGTATGTGTATGTGTATGTGTATGTGTATGTGTATGTGTATGTGTATGTGTGTGTGTATGTGTCTGAGTGTCTCTGTGGGTGTGTGTGTTCAGGGCGGGCTGTCAGTGTATGCTTGTCGTGCTTGAAGTAAGAGAAAACACTGAAACAATGAGCCTCTCTTACTGCTCTCTCGCTGCTCTCGCTGTGAGGGTACCTGTGAATGGCTTTTGATGGTTTTTCAGCAGACACTAAGCATTTAACAGTGTCCTTGGATAGAGAGGAAGCAAGAGAGAGAGATAGAGAGAAAGAGAGAGTGGTGTGTGTGTATGTGTGTGTGTGTGTGTGTGTGTGTGTGTGTGTGTATGTATGTATGTGTGTGTGTGTGTGTGTGTGTGTGTGTGTGTGTGTGTGTGTGTGAGTGTGTGTGTGTATG
The DNA here is from genome assembly GCA_027475355.1 of Coilia nasus. Lineage (NCBI taxonomy): Eukaryota > Metazoa > Chordata > Actinopteri > Clupeiformes > Engraulidae > Coilia > Coilia nasus. The sequence continues at coordinate 4,567,266 of CM050202.1, forward strand.
CATGTGCATGTCTTTGGCTATTGTCTCCTTTAGAGGGAGCAGTTCTCCTGAAACAGCTTATTTGATCACTTTTTGCCAAAATACCTTCTCCCTGTGTGTGTGTGTGTGTGTGTGTGTGTGTGTGTGTGTGTGTGTGTGTGTGTGTGTGTGTGTGTGTGTGTGTGTGTCTGTTTGTGTCTGTGTGTGTGTGTCTGTATGTCTGTGTGTGCGCACCCATTTGTGTGCCTGGTGTGTGTGGTCCATGATTACACATCCATGCAGTGCATTCATAGACAGATAAATGCACTCATCCACACGTCTATGGGCACCCCTGCTCCCTGCCTTGCAGCTAAGGCTACCTAGACAATGGGGGCAATGAAGGATGCATCCTATGAGCGACCCGTGCAGACACTCTGCTTACGCATGGGCACACTTACCTCCTCTTCTCCAATGCCTCCTAACCCACCCACCCCCTCAGGGGAGCACTGCCACTGTGGAATAAGACAAGAGAGAGAGAGACAAAGACAGAGAGAGAGAGAGAGAGAGAGAGAGAGAGAGAGAGAGAGGAGAGAGAGAGAGAGAGAGAGAGAGAGAAACAGAGAGAGAGAGAGACAGAGAGACAGAGAGAAAGAGGGAGAGAGAGAGAGAGAAACAGAGAGAGAGAGAGACAGAGAGACAGAGAGAAAGAGGGAGAAAGAGAGAGAGGGAGAGAGGGAGAGAGAGACAGAGAGACAGAGACAGAGAGAGAGAGACAGAGAGAAAGAGGGAGAGAGAGAGAGAGGGAGAGAGAGAGAGACAGCAATAGACAGAGAGAAAGGGATCATCATCACTGTTGAATGAGAAAAAAAGAGAAAGAGGTAGACAGAGAAACAAAAAAAGATACAAAGAGATACAAAGAGAAATAGAGAGAGAGAGACAGAGAAAGAGAGAGATAGAGACGTAGACAGAGAGAGACAGAGAGAGAGAGATACATAAACAGGGAGACAGAGCAAGAGGGAGGGAGGGAGGGAGAGAGAGAGAGAGATTAAAAGAAAGAGAGTGTCTGGGTCTCTCCTGAGTGGACTGGCTGGTAATCACAGAATGGCAACTAATCAGGTGGAACAGCGCTCCTTAATTAGCAGAGTGAAGCGACTGAAGAGCATGGGGTCTGGGCAGCCCAGAGGTCATGAGCACCACAGCGTTCCGCCTCGGTAGCAGATTTGAAAGCCTACTCCCCCAACACACATCACATCCCACACACAATATCCTTCCCCATCCTCTCCTCTCTCTCCCGCCACTCCCCCCACCACCCCTTCATACGCACACAAACACTCTCAGACACACACACACACACTCCCAGACACATACTGTACACACATACTCACTCTCTCTCACTCACTCACTCACTCACTCACTCACTCACTCACTCACTCACTCACTCACTCACTCACTCACTCACTCACTCACTCACTCACACACAGACACACTCTGACATACACATACACATACACATACACATATACACACACACATGCTCCCTGACACACTCTTCAGGATTGCCCCTCTGCGGTCTCTCTCATGTGGGCCCCTGTGGACCACACTTCACAGACTCAGAGAACAGAGAGGCATAGGCCAAGAGGCTCTCAGCACATCCTCACATGCCAAGCACACCAGAGAGAGAATGTCTGTGTGTGCTTGTGTGTGCTTGTGTGTGCTTGTGTGTGTGTCTGTGTGTCTGTGTGTTCCTGTCTGTCTCTGTCTGTGTGTGTGTGACTTGTGTGTGTGTTTGTGCGGGTGAATGAATGTGTAAGTGTGTGTGTGTGTGTGTCTGTGTGTACCTTTCTGTCTGTGTGTGTGTGTGACTTAATGTGTGTGTGTGTGTGTGTGTGTGTGTGTGCACGCGTGCGCATGCACGTGTGTGCAGATTAGTGCATGAGGAGGAATAAGAGGATGGCAGAGACAAGGAGTGGAGTAGAGAAAGAAAATAAGTTTTGAGGCCTTCGGCTGCATTGAGCAGACAAGCCGTTGGTTTTCTCTTCACGAATGCAAATTGAAATTAAACAGTCGGGGTGATCCATTCTAATCAACCCTGCCAGCGCACTTTAGAAATTTATCAGCAGACAACAGAAAAAGCTATTGAAATGATCACAACAACAACAGCAAAACGCTACACCTGCTTGTCTTTTACCGACATGCGTCAAGGTCAGTGACCCACAGTGACTATCGACACATGGAAAAATGGACATGCAGGCTAGTCGTGTTTGAGTTGGTATTCCCGCACCATTGCTGTTTCCAGTGTTTCTACCTGTTAAGCAGCAGTGAAAGCGACTTGAGTATCTTTTTAGTTCAATAATAATGTGCTGGCATTGATCTGCGTGCAGCTACCTGTTCCGGTGAAGTTGGCTGTGCAATGAGCTGGCTTGCAAAAATAATAAATCAGCGTTGTTTAAAAGGTGCTCGGCTCACGAGGCAAGCACGAGATATTATCAAAACAAAGTCAGGTTATAAAAATGATGTAATGTTTGTGTGATTGATTAGATCTGATCAGAGGCAGACATCCCAGGCTCAGAAAGTAAAAGTCCTGCCACATGTTTGTTCCAGCCAATTCATTGAACCAGCTGATTCTACAGTAGGTAGATGAGATAATTAGTGAAATCACCTGTGTTGCGAGCCCAGACATAAGGAATACATGGCAGGACTTTTATTTTCTCAGTCCGGTTTGTCCGCCTCTGGATCTTATGACCATTATGGATAAATAGTGATCATGTATGTTAGTGACTGGTGGAGATAATGAGCAGTACATTAGGCCTATGTGATTGGCCCAGGCCTGTCACTTCCTGCAGTGCCTGCTGTCCTGATTGGGTTGCTGACTTCTTTTCCCCTCAGCAAAGACTGTTGTCATTGTCAGACAGCTGCCTCCTGGTTTTGTGTTCCTGTAACTGTCAAGGCAAAGATTTTTATTGTGCTTAAAAAATGCTGACAAAGGCTGCCTCCTATCTTAAATAGTGTTAGAGTTAATGGCTAATCTTACCCTTTTCACGTCAATTTATTTAACTTCATGTCAAGATGTTCAGGGCATTTCATGCCTTCTGGTGACTTGCACTTACGTCATGGCTCATGGACATTTTCCCTAGTGTCAGGGTACCATCTTCCTGAACCAGGTGTGCACGTCTTTTTTTGGTCGTCTGTTTTCAGTTGTCTTTTTTCAGTCGAATTATTATTATTATTTTTTTAAGTTATGATTTTTGGTTGGGCTGCACGTGGAGCCATGACATAGGCAGGATTAGTGGAGAGAGAGACTGTATGCACCATACAAAAAACAAAACAACCCAATGGTCCTCTCCTTTCCCAAGCTCTGCGTAAAAAAAAAAAAAAACAAGTCTCAGGCAATCTGCGCACGTCTCGTAATATCAACTCGTGTTGATGAATATATCGGTGTGGGCGAACAAAACAACCCCCCAACCCAGGTGGAGTGGCGGAGGAGGGGGCAGAAAGAGAACAGTCTTGGCGTTTTTAATAGCCCCTTTACAGCTGCCAATAACGGTTCTGATTATTATTAATGATTTTCCCCCCTTGCTATTGATTGCACCGCTGTCTTGTTATTGCTGCTCAGAATTCAGAGCGAGTTGTGAGCACTCTGCACGAAGACATGAATAGAGCCGTGAGGACTGAGTTTCTGACAGTAGAACTCCGTGTTCAGGGAGGATTTGAAGCCTGGGATTTAACGCTGCTGAGCACGAGTGTGTGTGTGAAAAAGTATAACATGCTCCCAGTGACGTCCTTGTGAGGCATAGTTTGACCTTTGGGCTATAAAATTCAGTAACAACATGCTGTACAATTCCTTGACAGTAGAACGATATAGACAGTAACATACGTTCTGGAGCCAAAGCTTTAGCAATGTTGAGGTTGACAGTGTCCAAGGTTTTATATTAACTGTAGTTTAACCTGTGGACAGTAAATCTGCAGTGCAGTAAAGATGCAGTTTATTGTCCTGACGGTGTAATCTAGGATTCCCATAGGAATGTTCTCCCATGTTGCATACATGAGCATAAGGGTTCAAGGGTTAATATGAGTTGTTTTCAACACTGCCCAAGGATTTACATTTTAACACTGCCCAAGGATTTACAAGGGTTAATATGAGTTGTTTTCAACACTGCCCAAGGATTTACATGACCTAAAGCAGACATCCCAACCTGTAGAAACTCATTTTAGGGAGGTCGACAACCACAACCCTTCCCCCACACCCTTCCGCCCCACACGAAAGAAAAACGTATTGTTTATCAAAAAGAGCTCATTTATTATGTCTGCAAAAATACTACACGGGACTGTCACTCTCACTCTCCCTCACTCTGCTGCATCTATCACTTGTCCTAATTAGCTGAAAATGATTTGTGGCGGGAGATTTTTTTATTACTTGCAGGCATCCAGGAGTCACTCTTTAAATGTGGGAGACTAAGGATGTCTGCTATAGTTGAACCTGCAGACTGTTAATCTCAGTAACAACATGCAGTGTATAGTCCTGCTCACCATATGTAATCCAGCATTCCCATAAGATTTGGAAGCAAGGCCATAGCAACATCGAGTGCGTGCACAAAGGAGCTTTGACTAGGGTGACCAAATGTCCTGTTTTCACAGGAAACGTCCTGTTTTCACGTCCTGTTTTCACGTCCTGTTTTCACGGCCTGTTTTTTTTTTGTAAAGTGATGAAAATGTTCTGGTTTTCATTGTTTTTCAATTCATTTGTGTTATGCACGTATCCTAAAACAGGATATCATAATTATTAAGGGAAAACTCGACTAGGACCACCCCTGTTGGTTATAGATAGTATTTTGTAATACTGTATAACAATTTTCTATCTATACAGAGGAGGCATACTTTAAATGTATCGAAATTATAAGACATCACAGAGTAAACTTCGAGTATCATTTGAGTATCTAATTGCCTGGTAAGTGTCCTGGTTTCCGGTAATCAAAATATGCTCACCCTAGGTTTGATACCATCCAAGGCTTTATGTGTCAGCTTGACCCGCAGAGCATAGTTTAGTAATGACATCATTATCATTATGACATCATCATTATGAGCCGAGCCATAGGTCCCTTTGAAAAGAGCGTTGAGGTGAATAAGGCTGACTGTGCTGCCACACTGACGTGTCACCTCCAAGACGTCTGATCTAGTTAAGTGCTGGATCTCATTAGCGGCTCCCTATGATCCTCTGACTCTAAGATGTACTTTCGATTTCTTCTAGGAGGTTAAAGAAAAAGACTTCCTTCCTTTTTTTTACTTGTTCTTTCCTACTTCTACCTCTGCTGAGTTAGGACTACAATGGGCTGACTTAATTTGATTGTGTCAAGAATTCTCAGCGAGCGTCAATTATGGATGTTCTTTTCTTTGTCAAATGACAATGAATTATTTGTGCGACCTTTCCGTCGGAGAACGTTGCGTAACACTTCTGCATTTTCATTAAACATGAGAAGGCTTGTCAGCAGGCCCTGTTGACAGGTTTGCTCGGCAGGAAAAGCACACGAGGAAGTGAAGGGGAGGAAAGGCACAGGGCAACGATCATGTCTGAGGCAGTGAGGTGACAGTGGGTGGCGATGAATGAGACGTGGCCAAACCTCAGGCTCGTTCTTTGCCCCCACCCCCTCCACTGCCCGCCAATCTGGTGCAAAAGGTCATCTGTCATCAGGATTGGTGCTGCCCCAGATACACACAGCCTGCGCAACATTCACACTCCACAAATGCCTCTGAGGACCTCAGAAGTCACCATTTCTCCTCACACACTCACACACACACACACACACAAACATACTTACACACACACACATACACACGCGTGCACAAACATACACACACACACACACACACTTACACACACACACACACACACGCGCGCACAAACACACACACACACACACACACACACACACACAAACATACTTACACACACACACACACACACACGCGCGCACAAACATACACACACACACACACACACACACACACACACGTGCACAAACATACTGCACACACACACACACACACATGCGCGCACAAACATACACACACACACACACACACACACACAAACATATTTACACACACACACACACGCACGCACAAACACACACACACGCGCACAAACATACACACACACACTACACACCCTCCGCTCCTTCTCCCATTCCCTCTTGTTTTCTGCCGCCATTTTGCCAACAATTTGGCTGCCAAAGTGATATTTCGGTGGCTGCTGTGTGACATTTCGGCTGGGTTGAGGCGCGGGCGTCGGGGACAGCATCTGCCAAGTAAGGGGGAAGAGAAAGAGGGAAGGAGGGAGGGAGGGAGAGATGGAGGGAAGGAGGGAGAGGACAGTCTGTCAGACGCCTCAGTCATCACAGCACACAGCACAGCTCCCACGAAGGCAATGGTGGCAGCAGCGGTGACGGTCACTAAGAGGAAGACTATGCTCGGTGGTGGCAGCCAGTCCTTGTGACACGGTGATGGTAAATTGAAAGGGAATGGGGGCTACAGACCTTTTATCCACTGCACTGACCACACATTACGAAACTGGGACAAAAAAAAATATTGAACTAAAAAAAATCTCATTCTGAGAAAAACATTTTCTATTCTGAGTGCTGCCTTGGACAGGTGAAGTTATGTCAATCACATCCTCTATTTCTGACAGTTCTGTCTTTCTCTGTCTGTCTGTCTGTCTGTCTGTCTGTCTGTCTGTCTGTCTGTCTGTCTGTCTGTCTGTCTGTCTGTCTGTCTGTCTGTCTGTCTGTCTGTCTGTCTGTGTCTCTCTCTCTTTGTCTCTCTTTCTCTCACACACACACTCTCTCTTTCTGTGTGTATAGGTGTATGGGTATGTGTGTGTCTGTGTGTGTGTATGTGTGTGTGTGTGTGTGTGTGTGTGTGTCCATTTGCGCTTGAAGAGGAATTGTGAGGGATAGTGCGGACAGGCTGGAGAGAGGTAATAAGTGTATGATGGATATTTTATACCTGTCAGGGTGTACATTAGAAACATCTTCAACACATTCACACTCCCAACCCACCCTGTCACACACACACACACACACACACACACACACACACACACACACACACACACACACACACACAGACAAGCACGCACACTGACAAGCCCACACAGACAAGCCCACACACACACACACACACACACACACACACACACACACACACACAAACACACACACACAGACATGCACACACATACAGACACGCGCACACACACACACCTTTTTCCATCATGTGTGCGCTGTGACTGGCACATTCAGGCTCCTCCTGTCTCACCCCATCAATATTTAAGGCAGAGATGACATAAATCACGAAAATGTCTCTTAGCAAATAAATGAATAAAATAAAAGTCAAATAAAGTACTGCACAACAGTTCAAGTGGTACATTGAAGTTTAATTTTCCGGGATGGCGGCAGTTCTTGAGTGCTTTTTTTCTCCCTGTCTTTTTCTTCCGGCTTGTTGCTGTCTCCAGCGCTGCATTCAAACGCAGAAGTGCATGAAAAGTGCCAAAACGGAAGAGTGTGGAGGAAAAAAAGCATCAATTCTCCATCCTCGGCTTGGTGAAAGGGAAGAGCAGACGGAGCTCGGCATAGAAATCACACGTCCGCTGCTTGAGTGGGCACTAAGGAGGTGGAAGAGGAGGAGAGGAGAGGAGAGGAGAACGACAAGAATAAGGAGGAAGAGGAGGAGGAGAAGAAGATGGAGGAAGAAGAGACGCCCCTCAGGCGGTGAGGAAAGAGAAAGAAAAAGCAGGTGGTGGGTGGGGGAGGGCTGGGAGGAGGAGCTCAGTGCACTAATGCGACGCAGATCACCCACGTCTCTCCACCGTCCCCGTCTCCACCCAGTGATTATCGCCTGAGAATAGTCGCGCAAAAGCGGCCATTATCACACTTGTCATCTTCCTCGCGTCCTCAGCCCAAGTCCTCTGACACACTCACATTGTCCTGCATCTTATAAAAGTATTGGCAGCATGGGGAACTTCCCATTTTGAACATTTAGACGTCTTAATGGGGGCCCTTCGCACTGATGAAAGTGAACGTTGACACATTATTATTTATCATTATAATGTAAAACACATTTGCTCATAAATGTGACATGTGGGATGTTCCAGAGAGGTAAGAACTTTTCCGCCAATGACAGACATAGGCAAGAGTTTTTATTTTTAAGTCAGAACTGCCACTACTTAATGTGGTAGGAAGTGAACAGTGATGAACATGTATTCCACAACCTTATGACGTGCTTTTTATATGATTGTTTTTTAGAACTTCTTCACTGTTCCAGAACCCCACAAGAGAGGAGCAGAATGTTGTCTGCTGCTTCAGGGCAATAAATCATCCCTTAAAAGGAGTCCCAGAATGACAAGACAGTTTCTGCTCGAGGCTAACGACAGCCCATGACTGTAACAGGTTCACCATGGGAGGGAGAACGTTATTTGAAATAATTCCTCAATTTTATGGCATACTGTATTAATAATGCTCTCTGTCCTAACATTCCACATCATGATAAAGTCCCATCATGGGCTAATGTGCACACTGTGTGTGTGTGAGTGTGTGTGTGTGTGTGTGTGTGTGTGTGTGTGTGTGCGTGTGTTTGTCAGTATGTGTTAATTGGAGTTGAGTTGTTGTGGCTGGCTGTTGATATGTATCTAAGTTTGTAGTGTCTCTCTTTGTCTGTGTATGTGTGTGTCTACGTGTGTGTTTGTGTCTATGTTTGTGTCTGTGTGTGTGGCTATGTGCATGTGTGTGTGTCAATATTTCATGAAGGTAGCATCTCCGCGGTGACGTGTGTCCAGCAGGGGCCGAGTGCGGAGGTGAGTGTGTACCGCTGCTCTTTCCGCATCAGCGCTTTTGCCAGAGGAGGGCCCTTGACCCGGAGCCCACGCCACCCCACACCACCCCAGCTACCCCACACCACCCCAGCACCGCCACAGGGACGCGCACCGGGGCCAGCAGGTGTGCTGCGTCAGGCTTGGGGGGCAACACCCTGGGAGGCCAAGGTCAGGACACATAGAGTCTATAAATGTTCCTGTGTGTGTGTGTGTGTGTGTGTGCGTGTGTGCGTGCCTGTGTGCGTGTTTGT
>CM050202.1:4578837-4596337 GCA_027475355.1 Coilia nasus
GGAACCCCCCCTCCCACGCCCCCTCCATGTAATGGCCTATCGTTATTGGCTTGGGTGCCGTGAGCCTACAACTAAAAACATGGCCGCTCACTCATACCTCCTTCTCCCCACCATTAGGAGGTGGCCGACTGGAAGCGCTGGTGTTAATTTGGGTGTCTCCCGACACGCCTAGCTGCAGAAGGGGGATCGTCTCCCCCTGTCCTAGATAAAAGCCAGAGTTGCCTGTAGAGGCCCGGGCCCAATAACTCAGACAGATAGCGCTGCTAGATTCCTATCGGCGAGCGCTCTGTCTCTGCCGCAGCGGCGGAGACCAGGTGCCTCTCTTTGAGACTTCACAGCGCTTCCTCACCGCCATGTAAATAACATTTATCACTAAGCAAAACAGGTAGAGCGGGACAGAGTGAGAGAGAGGCTGTGAGTGCATGTTTGCATTTGTTCGATGGAGAAGAGAGCGAGAGAGAGAGAGAGAGAAAGAGGGAGAGGGAGAGAGAGTGAGAGAATGACAAAGAATTATGTGAGTGCACATGTATGTTTGTGCTTGTGTGTGTGTATATTTGTGTGTGTGTGTGTGTGTGTGTTTGAGGGAGAGAGAGCGGGAGAGGGAGAGAGGGGAAAGAGAGAGCAAAAAGAGAGAGAGAGAAACAGGGAAAGGGAGAGAGAGAAAGAGAGAAAGGGAGAGAGAGAAAAAGATAATGGAGTGTGAATAGGTAAGAGAAACAATAAGGTGAAAGACGAGTGAAAGAAACATATGAAAATCAACACCTCTCTGTGCTTGGCAAACATGTACAAATGAGCAACGTTTCTGTCTGTGAGGTGCCAAGATCTGTATCACACTCTTAACATAGTGAACATCACAAATTACAATGGCGCATCAACACCTGAGCATAGCTTTAGTTAACACCACACAGTGTGCATTGAGATCTATGTTTGTATCATTTGCCTAACCAAAAATACAACCTGTGAAAAAGGGTTTTATACGATTCTTTGGCTAATAACAATGCACACGTGCCTTTACTTGGTTGAGTGGTAATGAACTGCTGAAAGAAGTCTGAGTTTGAGAGATCTTGCAGAGTTCCATATGTGAAGAGGTCAAATTTGAAGTAAGTGATTAGCAGAAGTCCCCCCTTACACTGAGTGTAACGGTGTGTGGATGTTTACAAGTACTACAATTATATGGCTCCTGAAGCAACTCCAGGCTGGCAGATGGAGCTTAAGTTGCCTGCATCGTATTTACATAACATCAAGTATGATGGACAGCAATCTCATTTTCCTCAGGATAGTCGCCCTGTGCTAGAAGTCTAATAGTGTGTTGCCATATCTTGATTGTGTTACGCAGAAAAAATAACATGATGGTTATTTTGTAGATGATTACTTTTTAATTGCTAAGGCATCTATAATGTGTGAAAAATGGCTTATTTTGAAAGCATGCCAAAACCATCAAATGTAAAAATAGGGCTCGGTGAAACATTTTACATCTGACAGAATCTGGTGTAGGGGCTGACAGGCCTTATATTCTGCATTAGAGGATAGCCAAACAACACGTTGAGCTGTCAATCCGCTTGGGTAATTGAATAAATTGTAAAGAAAACACATAGAAAACCTTGATATGCTGTATGCCAACACATGGGGACCATGGGCATTGATGATTCAGAAGCATTATTATTTTATATCACAGTGTATACAAACCTAAGCAAATGGCTGTCAGTCAAGAACATTAAACAAAAGGACTGAACATGTCTGTTTTCTGCCTGCACACCAACAGGAGAAAACCTGATTTTATGTTTCGCCTTATAATCCCTTGAAATGGTGAAGAAGTGTAAACATTGAAGAAATCAGGTTTTCTGGCAAATGATGAACAAGGCCTTGCAGTGATGTTAGCTACCATTTAAAAAAAAGAAGATCAATTGAACTCAGTCCATGGCTGTTTGTATTCCTGTCGATAATTCACCAGGTAAATCTGATTTTTAAGAAAAGACACACACCTGAACAAACATAATCCAATAATAACCATAATTGACATAAAAATAGCCATCATCCTATTTACACCAAATCACTTTATTTTATATTGTATAAAAAAAAAAACTAATATAAACAACTAATAAAATAGTGATAAAAATAGTAAACAACTCTTCTGGGCATGACAGATACAGCTGGTTAGTTCTCTGCTGAGGGACTGCTTAGACTCTGGCAAACTGTCACTTCATGTTCCTGCTCTGCAGCGTGGCATGTGGCATGCTGCTGTGGGAACATCTGGCCTGGGCCTGACATCTGATAGCCACCAGTAGCCAAATGTTGCATGACAAAAGGGTGTGGCTGGATGTGTGTACGAGAGCAACAGGTCTTATGGGGTGTGGTGTGTGTGCAGTAAGTCACCCAAGGGGTTCAGCCCCATCGCCATAAACAGAGCTGTGGTATTCCATTACTTGCTTTTGATTTATTTTCAACCTTACAGGCAATTTTTGGGCCCTCATTTGGAAGAATGATAGCTACAGTGTCTACAATGTCTCTTCATTTATCTTTTGTCATTTCTGTTTCAATCTATTAGAAAATAAACAAACAGAAAAAACAGTCAGATAGTATGGAAACGGTCACTTAACACAGTGCCACATTTGATCAGTTACAATGGCAGGGAAGGGGGGCTGTAAAAGAAAACAAACAAACAAACAAACAAACAAACAAATAAATAAAACTCTGACTCAGAAAATATGGCAGCAGTGAACTATTTTCACCCACACCTCTGCTTACCATTTATGCCTCAGCATGTCGGCTGCAGCTCCAAAAGTTGTGACATAATCACATCCCCAGTCACATCCAGCCACCCCCCCCCCCCCCAAACACACACACACACACACACACACACACACACACACACACACACACACACACACACACACACACACACACACACACACACACACACACACACACCAAACACCTTCCACTGGCAGACTGTAGCACCCTGCAGGGCAAAGAGAGAGAGACACACAACAGCGCATTTTAGCAACACCGGCCATTAAATTTGCCCCATGTCCTCCAACCAAAAAAAAGTACTGAGTTGGCGCATGTTGTGCATCACCCAGGTGCCTTTAGGAAGCACATTATTCAACAGTGCCCAGACACCAGGATCTAGGTGGAGGCCTGCACTGTTACATATGTAACACTCTGTAACAGTCTGCAGTCTGTAGCCTCCTCTGAGCTCATGTCTGATTGGAGATGACGAGTCTACATGACGGATTGGGGGGGGGGGGGGGGGGTAGGAGTGGGGGGTAGGGGTGGGGTTGGGCTGCAGCCAAGGGTTTCTGAGTGAACTGACAAATTCATAGTTTGCTCCAGACTATAGAAGACTGACACATATATATACAGTAGTACATTCCAGAAAAGGCTGACACCAAGACGATATGTTTTAGAAAAGACTGGCACATTGATATAGAATGATAGTACATATATTCCTGACTGACATATTAGGTATCTGCAATGTGACATGACTATTTAGCTAGATCTTTGAAAAAATCTAAATAAGTTGAACTAAATAACATTATATAACCACAAATGATCAAAACACTGTCACATTGCTTGACTACTGTCTTACATAAAAGGTAACAATAAGTACGTAAGTTTAGAAAGTAAGAGTAAAGTAAGAGCTACTGTATGAGAGAGAAAGTGTCAGAAAATTAAAAGGATTTACTTAAGCATGACAGGAGAAAAACGAATTGGGAGAACATAGCTTATGGATGAACATCAGTTCAAACAGTCATATTGCTTCTTTGAACATAACAAAATGCATGAGATGACATGAATGATTGCTTTATTAAAAAATCTAGATGCAATTATTATGGTGTAATAAAACAATAATATTCCTTTTAGATCATTTATGGTAATGTTTGTGTGGAACGTGTCACCCAGGCCCAGGCCTGGCTGGGTATATGCCCTAACATGTTTTAACATGTCTGTCATGCCTTGCGGAACCCAGAGCAGGAAGGACCAAATTTGGTTAAAAGAAGAACTTAAGTAAAGGTTAAATTAGTGCAAGAAGATTCGAGAGACAGAAGATTCGAGAAACAGGAAGGTGAATAATGCATTGACGTAAATGTGTGGGAGTAAAACGGTATAAAGAGGCACAGTAAATGAAGTAAAAAAAAAAAAAAAAAAAAGGGATACACATATAGAGAGAGAGATGATGATGAAGACATGAAGATGGAGATGAAGAGAGCTTGCTTGCACTCAACTCAACCCAACGCAACGAGAAGAAGAGATGGACGGAGACGAACAAACATGAGCAGGGATGAACAGACGACAAAGAAGAAAAAGCCTTGAGAGACGGAGTTCAGCCTGGCCACAGAGTCGAAGAACAAATCGGGCAACACTCTCTCTCTCTCTGAGCGGAGAAAAGAAGGAACCAAAAAACACGAAAAAGGAAGGTGTGTGCTCACACACACACACACAGGAAGGAGCCTTCTGCTTGGACACTCACAGAGAGAGATAAGCTCCGTTCATTCAAGATTTAACCTTTAAAATATCTGTAATTCTGTATCTTTGTTTGGAGTCTCATTCTCCTTTTCTTTTAAATTTAAAAATAAAAATTAATTGGGAATTCTATTTTCAAATACTTGTTCCTTCTTTATTCTGAGGTTGATGACGAGGTAAGGTAGGCCCCCAGGCCTTTTACTTGCCTCCAGACTTACTCTATAGGCTTTGTATTGGATAACATTAGAAAGGAGATAGTGAAGTCCTATCTGAGGGTGATAACTTTTTTCAGTCAACAACAAAATGGGCTAACTTCCACAGAGAGGATAGCTAAGTGAAACGGGATAGTAGCCAAAATCAACTAGTCTGTATTCCAGATAGGCGGGAGCCCTCCCTGTCTAGTTTCTTCTAGTAAAAGAACTGGGATCGTAGTTGGGCCAGGAGCTGAACGTCTTTGGTTACAAGCAGCGGGGTAAAAATAAATAAATAAATAAATAAATACTCTCGTTCACCACTAGTCTTTCCAGCTCCCTCGTTTCTCAGTTTGGACTGACAGGATGATGACAGGAGGAGTGGTCCAGGCTGACAAGCTTATGTATTTTGACATACAGTAGCATATTGTGTGATATGAGGTGAGAAAAATCTCAAAACTTTAGAAAAAATGTTTTGGCACACAGTTAAACCGTCGTTTTAAAGGGGCAGCGATTTTGACAGGTAATGCAGGCTGGCCTGATTAACCTGTAAATTGATACGAAACCTCAAGATGTCCTTCTTGGCACCGCAATTAATGTAATCTACCGCTTAATTAACCATTTAATATATCAAATTGGATGTAGTGCCTGCTTAATATGGCGCTGATGATGCAAATTACAGAGCCAGCCCTGTACTGATGATTTGTCTCCCCTGCTCTCTCATCAAAACCCACATCCACACGGGAATCTTCCTCTCCCCCACCCCCGATACTGATGAGTTATTTCTCGAAAGATGATCGCCTGGTATTAGTTCCACCCAAAACGCTTCTTCGTATTTGCGTCAAATCTAGCGGATACTGAGACGGGACACGTGCGGTCATAACAAATAACCTCAGCGAACATACGCCACTACGACAGTCAGACAGACCTTGTAACATATAATTAACAATTAAAGGTCAAAGAGATGGTTGACTCAAGAGAGGCACTGACATTATTAACATTAAATGTTCCTGAAAAAAAAAAATCAATGTAAATGCCAGTGTTATCTCTTTAGGCTGACAAGTAGAATTAAGATAAAACGCCAAACAAAGGTTATCGCATGGAGGATGGGGAACATGGCTCAACTACTTGTTATTTATATTTTGTTAGTACCTTTAAAAATACAAAAAAAAAAACAGTTTGAACACTGCATTGTGACAGAATTTAGAAAAAGCAAGTCTCTCTGTTGGTCTGTCTGTCTATCCCTCTCTTGCTCTCTTTCTCTCTCTCTTTCTCTCTCTCTATCACTGTGTGTGTGTGTGTGTGTGTGTGTGTGTGTGTGTATGTGTAGGTTGTGTAGGTGTATTGCTGCCCTGGGAATATCCATGAGTGTTTGGAAATAGTATTGTTACGAGGCGTTTCATGATATTACTTTCCCTGAGCATCCTCTCTTGTAACACTTTCACCACTCATGCACACATGCAACATGCTCTACAAAACATACGAAGACAGACAGACAGACAGACAGAGACACACATCCACACACACTGTCTCTCTCTTTCACCGACACATGCACTCACACACAGACACAGACACAGACACACACACACACACACACACACACACACATGCACTCACACTCACACACAGACACAGACACAGACACAGACACAGACACACACACACACACACACACACACACACACACATGCACTCACACTCACACAAAGACACAGACACACACACACACACATACAGATGGTTAACTTTCCTGATTCTCAGTTCTCAGAAGGAATCTCGTGAGGTTCTCGTGAGGATTACGAGATAATAGCACTTTTACAGTCAACTAAATACTGCAAGTCTTGCTGTGGGTGGGTCAACCTCGGAAGTGAGATCTTTACTTCAGCGTAAACCTTTGTGGTCCTATGCTGTCCCTAGCGGCGGCAGTGGTAAACACTTCTCGCGACTGCAGGAATCTCGACTTGTGAGAATTAAATGAGCATCGGGAAAGCTAGCCATCTGTACACACACACACACACACACACATGCACTCACACTCACACACAGACACAGACACAGACACACACACACACACATGCACACACACACACACACTCATACTGACATGCGTGTTAGGGCGCGATGACGGAGCGCCTGTCGTTAGCATGAGGAGACCCGCGGGTGCCATCTCTGTGGCACCGTGACGAATGGCTCCGGCTCGTGAAACTAGGCCATCGTCCCCGTCCTCGTCCTCGTCCGCTCATTTATTAGGGCTCTTGATGGAGACACGCAGGCCCCGCTCGGAGGTTGAGGTTGTTCCGCACAGGGCGGCCCCCTTTCCCTCTCTCTTTTTTGCCCGTAAGCGCGGCGGAAGGGAAGTCTCGCTCTTTATCCGCTGACAAGACTGGGGCAGCCACAGCCACAGCCACAGCCATCGCTGACGTGCAGTGGAAGCCGGGGGTGAATGAGCAGCCCCAGAGCTCCCACAGGACGTCAGCCGGCGCCGTCGAGTGGAGTCGAGCCCAAGTCACACACACATGAACTTTTAATGCAGTCCCTCCGCGTCTGGAGTGTGTTCGTATGTGTGTGTGTGTGTGTGTGTGTGTGTGCGCCGACTGCACAGCACTTTGATTGGAGCCTCTGAAGCACAGCTCAGATCTTAGCAGACAGATATGTTGGAGTGCTACTACCACTACAGATGCCTCAGAATACCCCACAACAGTCTCAATGCCGTCACACACACACGTGACCTGTACCACTTGCGGTAGGATTGACTGAATGTGGGGCTTTTTATCCGTGTTTGCCAACACCGGGGGGATTAGTTTATAAACAGCGCTGACTCCATTTTGGGACTTGAGACAGCTTAAATTTTGCACCAGCAATGCCGAACAGCTGAGTGACAGCATGGGAAATCTTGTGACAGGAGATGCATCTCTTAGAGTGGTGTGTGCTATACCACACACACACACACACACACACACGCTCACTAAGCTAGCAAAGACCCACCGCAGCGCTTGTCTTGTAGTTCGTGGAGCAGAGGCACCATGTGCGAGGATTAGGAACTCGGGAAAAAGGGGGGCTGGTTACCTGACTCCCCCATTGCCATCCTTACAGAGCGAACTGGGGCAAGACCTGTCAGTCTGGAGTGTCACCAGCTACACTGTTCTGTTAATGTTCCTGGCTGTCTGTCTTACAGTGTCAACATGTCACAGGTGCAGGCTGGGAGTTTTCTCTTCTTCTTGTGTGGCACCCTTCACCTGTGCTGTGCACCAACTCCCATTCCCTAACAACCATCCCCTCCTCCGCCCCCCCACAACCCCTGTACCACCCAGCCTCCCTGACATCATGAAAAAGGAAGAACAGCAGAGACCATCATGTGGTGAAGGCACTCAAGCAGAGAAGAAAAGGAAAGCAAAAAAAAAAAAAAAAAAAAAAAACAGGAAGGAAAAAAAATGGAAGTCTATTTTTTCAAGTTGAGACAGTATGGTATCTGCAGAGAGTCTTAATATTTTATTAGGTTGCATTTTTAATGCATGTATCCAGAAATCTGAGTATTTCTGCGACTAGAACAATAAAGGCCAGCCGTTTGTGATTACACAGACGGCACTGAGACGCAGAGGATAAAAAAGAGCTGAAAAGTTTTGGTGTAGAGCTGACATTAGGGCTGAACGAGCAGAAACCTTTTCACCGAGCCAGACAGAATCTGTCTCAGTGTATGGCAGCTTGGTGCATCAAGCGGTGGTAGCAGTAGCAATGGTGGTGCTGGAGGATCAGAAATCTTCTTGTTCAGTCTTCTTCCCCCAGCCCAATGTTGGGGTGATTCTAGGAGCCCAGCTTTGACAGGTGGCCCTGTGAGGACACTACTGATATTACACTGTAGCTAATGTAAGTCTACTATCAGCCGGGTGGTGAGAGACATTTTGATGGGAAATCAGTGTAAAATATAAATAAGTTGACTTACTCAAAACAAAAGTTCACAGGAGCTGGATTTGCCTTTTTTGTTTACAGGGATAACTTCTTTTTCACCGGGTAAAACCTCATTCTAAGTGGAACAGCAAAAGACATGGCTGATAATAGGTACTATGCCGATAATAGGATCACTTCCGCTGTTATTTATTAGGGGCCTGAAATTGTGTTCTTGCATAGGGCCCAAAATGTCTCGCAGCGCCCCCAATGCCTGGCATCACTTTGCCGAATCAGATGCTGTAAATCTCTTTGTGCACCAGTCGCAAACATAGCTGGGGAATCAGGGGTGGTGGTGGTTGTGAACGAGAATAACACACCCGTTTGAACAATGACAAACGTAATCATATCATCTTGTACCAGTGCAAATCAAGCCCTGTGAATAATTTGTGCTGTACAGTGCAGTGCACAGACTGTGCTTACGGTGCTCATGATTGCAGCCTGTGCAATGAGACGTTTATTTATGTTCACTTTCACGCACCCAGCGATGTCTGCCGGGGTTTGCTTAGCATGCATCTTTTTGCCTGGAGGTGTTTGTTTGTTTTAATTCAACAATGGTACAGTAACCGCCTGAGAGCCAGCGGCTGATGTCTCCGGGGTGTGTGCGGTGTGCGCGCATGATGAATAGAGGTGCTGACAGATATTTATTAGCACGGCTCTTAGATGGAATCCTGAGTGCTGGCCTTGACAAAAACAATAGCCGTCACTGGCGTGGAACCATCGCTGTCGTCACCGCCCCAAACCACTTGCTACGCGTCGCTTTGTTGTACCTCTGGCAGCCAGCGCACTGTACTAACGTCGTCATCGCCCCCCACCCCCCCCCCCACCTGCTACCCAGGGCTGTCAGGGTTGTCTTTAGTGCACTCAAAATCCCACTCAAGCTCAGAAACCCTGATGGCTGATGAGATGGAGTGGCATCACTAGGGTGTGAACTAACAATCAGCGGTTTCACTACATACCCCCTACCCAGTATGTCTCTGGTGTTGTGGTCAGAGTGCATGTTAGGTACCCTGGAGACCCGGGTTTGAAGCCGGGTGGGATGACTTCTCTCCTCTTCGTTACAGTTGGTATCAGAAATGGGATGGCTTGCCGTGAGGCCATCCTGAGACCTCTCTCACCTTTGTTACCGCTGAGCTGAGAGGGAAGTGTGTTCGCACAGCTGTGTGAGAGCCCAGCTGTTAGCTCTCCTGCATTTGGTATATAAAGCCTAGAATTTCAGCACTTTAGATCCTTTTGATGGTAAATTCAAAAACATCGCATTTTGTTCCCAAACTACTTTTCGCTACATTTCACTGGGAATGTTACAAAAGAAACCAAGGGGGGGCAGCTATAACACTAATAATTAAACTGGCTTGAAACATTTTACTTTTTAAAGTAATTCCCAAACCATCTGTGTATTTTAAATTACTATCATGTGGAAAACATACAATAACAGTTATACCATCTGATGCCTTCATTTTAGTAGCTGAGCAATTGTGACGAGGTTGTTGGGAGAGGTTCAGTGATTTCAAACAGTCAACGATTTAGTGCAAGTTGAATAATTACAATGTTGTTTTCTTTATCATAGTTGGCCTAAATGAGCGCTTGTTTCTACAAGAGATGGACAACCGTATTCATCTTCTGTCTTTGAGCCATGACACCCTAGCATCAAAATCAGGCTTAGATAGCTGCACTGTAATATACATACATTGTGCAGGCTAGGACACGTGAAGGCTTCACTGAACTGAAGAGGTCGTCTGTGTGAATGTCCTCTAGTAATTCAAGTGATTAAAATGAAAAGGTCAACCTCAGGGTGATGATGACTCGGCTCTTTGGAGGAATTGCAAACATGATGTTTTATAGCACTGGCCATCTAAGACAACCCATCAACTGTTCCTCATTAAAGGCTGTGTTGCTTAGCGAGGACACCAGGAAATTAACTAATAAAACTACTGTCGTAAAGAACCAAACAACCAGTACACCTAACGTATTATATTATTGTTATATGACTTAGACATTATATGTTATCATGTAGTTCATAATAAATACATTCTATGTTGTCTTTGTTATGTCCATTGTTTCGTGATTTAACTAGGCTACATATAAAGACAGTAAAATGTCATTCAGGGATTTCACAACATTTATTATCAGTGAATGTACATTATAATGTACAAAACAGCAGCAGCAGCCTTTAGTTTTGCTAATAATTGATTATTGAGTAAATTATTAATGTATGTCACTTGATATTAACACATCAGATGAGAAGTTCATATCAGACCAGTGTCCTCACACACAGAGACATTCATACACACAGTCACACGCAGTCACACACAGTCACACACACACACACACGCACACACACACACACACACACACACACACACACACACACACACACACACACACACACACACATACACACACACACACAGTCACACACACACACACACACACACACACACACACACACACACACACACACACACAGTCACACACACACACACACACACACACACACACACACACATACACACACACACACAGTCACACACACACACACACACACACACACACACACACACACACACACACACACACACACACACACACACACACACACACACACACACACACACACTGTGCAATACAGCCCCAGAAATGACACTGAAGTAGCCAGGGTCCAGTGATTTTTAAGGGTGGCTATTAGTGCGTCGGTTTCTGAGTAGCTGTGTGCATTTAAAAGCAGGAGGAGACACCATGCATGCTCCTGGCTCTCAGATGTTCGCCCTACAAAGTCAGAGCAGCGCAAAGGACCCAGAGTTTACAACTTAAGATGGCTGTGCAGTTCAAGCACATTGAGTGAATGCTACGATATTTTCCATTTATACGTTTGTCATGATATTTGGTGTTGTCATCCGCCTTCCACATAATCAGTGCTGGTTTAGTCGATACTTCATACTATTGCAGTCACGTTATTCGTGAAATACAGCGTCATGTGTCCTTTATCAAGTGTCAGTCCGAGTGGAAACAAATGGAATACATCCAACACAGTTTTGTGTGTGGACTTGAGGTCAGCCTGGCCTCCGAATCTTGGCTGTTGAGATAAATGGAACTATATGGCACTCTATGTCCCAGCACCTGTAGTACCTCCGCTCAAACTTTTATTCCGCAATAGTACTCTGTCAGCTGTACTAAAGCTCCGGCTTGCTTTGACCAAATATTTTTGTTTTTTCAATCAGAGAAAGGTCTACGTTGGTCGGTGGGAAGGCTGATGGAGCTATGACGTCGAACTCGAGCATTAAGTTTGAGTTTGCATGCAGCATTGAAGAAGTGACTGGTGGAAGGCAGGCCCAATAGTTTTCAAATTCACACAAAGTCTCCACCCACCAGGAAGTACGCATTTGTCAGTGGAGAGGAGTCCACCAGGCTAGCTATGGCCTCCCTTGAATTCCATGATGGCACTATCGCTAGGAAGGAGACATCAGAAAAGGACTACCCCACAGCTGATGCTAATCATATCCAGTAAGACTGAGCTACAACATCTCCTTAGCCTACTAGCCAGCAATACAATCATTTGACATCAACACATTAGATGAGGAGATTAGGAGCCACACACAGAGTCACACAGAGTCACACACACACACACACACACACACACACACACACACACACACACACACACACACACACACACACACACACACACACACACACACACACACACATATGCACAAGCCACGCAGCCAGTCACTGAGGCGACAGTGACTATTCCTAGTTATAACTTTGAATATTCTCCTCATGCGATTGAACTTCTGATGAAGTCCCTAAGATTAGCAAAGGACACACATCTATTATCCAGCACACTGAAATTCACAAAGTTCCAGACATTGCAAAATAATCTGATAAGCCCATGAATTACCCATTTAACTTTTTTGTTTGTAGGAAATCTATTACACTGTTAGCCGTATTTCCCATTCCTTAATAATATATCAAAAATAAGATCACAACAAAGCAGTATTTCCATATTTTTGTGTGAATGTTAACATTTTTAATAACATTTTTGAAGTGAAGCAAAAGAAGAGAGAAGAGCACCACTCTATCAATCATTTTGTGGCCACACATAAGACCTCGTACCAGTACAATTTAGTTTTGAACAAAAATTCTTTTTCCTGTGCCTCACCGCCATCAAGCATAAAAAGTGAAATTAAAGCTGAATATCTGTGAATAATTTCATACCCACTGTCAGATAAAGCCTCTTCTTTTTTGCCTCAAATGCTTTTTAGATTAGATTTACACAGGGCCTGCCCAAGAACTGGTCTTGTTGTTTGAGGCAATGCATCATTTTTGTACCTTCATGTAAAAACCCTTCACATTGCCCCAGGAAGAGGTGCTTTCTCTTTTCCTGTGGTTGATGAAGAGTCCCAATCAACAGACTGGTACTCTATGCTCTCGGTGCCGTAATAGAGGATCATTCCGATCCAACTAAAATTTATGCTGCTCATAACAGGAAATTGCATGACCCTTAGCCCTTCTAACATTCCTCAGTGGGAGAGCCTGTCTCTCGATGAACAAAATCTGTTCACATTGGAATAAAATAATAGTTACACATTGAAATAGCTGAGTCAGACCTTCAACATGTTGAACACTTTACAGAATTATTATTATTTGCTGAAACAAACATACATTTTTACTCCTCAACAATGAAGAA
This sequence comes from Coilia nasus, assembly GCA_027475355.1. Lineage (NCBI taxonomy): Eukaryota > Metazoa > Chordata > Actinopteri > Clupeiformes > Engraulidae > Coilia > Coilia nasus. Next base: position 4,592,122 of record CM050202.1, read on the forward strand.
AAATTGGACTATGAACCTTACATAAAGTACAGTCTGCTTTGGTCTTTGGTGTAGATGGATGTGTTGGACTTGGCTGTTTTTAGCTGAGTGCCAGTCTGCTTTGGCCTTTGGTGTAGATGGATGTGTTGGACTTGGCTGTTTTTAGCTGAGTCCCAGTCTGCTTTGATGTGAGCTGTTTGTGCCGTGTCAAACTGCAGAACGTTCTTTCATAATGGGCCAGTTTGGTTTCAGTGCATCAAGGGACGAGGGAAAGAGAAAAAAACAGAAATGTCTGTGCTGCTGCACAAGCCAGTGAAATCATGTCCTCGTTAGCCTGATGAGGGAAGACATGTTGGAGATCACGCCAGAGCAGTTATGAGCTCCTTATGTTCTTAATGTTAGATGAAGACATTACCCATTTTCATTCAGCCCTACCAGGTCTTTCCTGCACTGAATTAGCACGTGTGTGTGTGTGTGTGTGTGTGTGTGTGTGTGTGTGTGTGTGTGTGTGTGTGTGTGTGTGTGTGTGTGTGTGTATGTGTGTGTGGTGGGTGTGTATCCGAGCTGAAAAGCCTTTGTAACCATAGTGACAGGAAGAACAGGATCAGATTGTTTATTATATTGTGTACATAGCTCCCAGCCCAAAGTCTGAGAAGAGATCCAGCTTACTGAGATCAACTGTCCCCGTGTATCTAAATCAACCAAAAAAAAAAGGCAGGCAATAATATGCAATAATCGTAGCATAGACTGTGATTCATATCCCTGTGCCTAATTAAATTGCTTCCCCAACCCAGCTAAGGTAGAGATATGTGTAATATAGTTTCCTTTAAAATACTGGAGGAATATTTTCCAGACTTTATTGTAGAGCTCCCAGTAGAAGGTCTTTTTTTTGTTAATTTGAGGAAATAAAGGATGCCAGTATTTGAGAAGGAAGCGTACTTAATTTTCATTTTAGTCTTTGTAAGTCTCCTCTCCATTAGGCTAATGAAGGCTATGATATCCTTTTGACAATTAGACAGGGGTGGTGCTATGGAGGCAATTCCAAATAATGTGCTGGGGACATCAGATTTAGTGCCCTCCCAAGTAATATATAGTTTCCAAAATTGTCTGTCCAATAGTTAGGCCTACTCAAAGATTGGCAAAGTCACAATAGATGAAAAAAGCTCACTTATGCTTGGTTATGTCCATTAGACCCTGGAGATAGGCCGTTATGATTCTAACCTTAGTGGTGGACTGTATAGTTTTACACAGGATAAGACTGATGCACACACATCTCAAAAATCGTAGAAAAGATTGATAATTCTGCCCCTAAGCCTTTCAAGTCACACGACTCCTACAGACTCTAAATCTGAATGGAGGATCTGGATGAATCTTGTTATGAAATGGAATCTTTTAATGCACTGAGTGCTGTCGTAAAACTATCAACAAGTACCTCTTGGGGTAGAAAAGAGAGCTTACTGAATGCTGCACATGTAAAGCTATGGATTTGGAGGTATCTCTTTAAAATTTATTTTTTGAGAAGTTCAAATTTTAGTTGTCAAAAGGATCCAAAAAAGCATTTTAAAAGTGGATCTTAAAATATGCTGCTTTAATGAAATATGTTATGCTTTCATTGGACTAAATGGAAAAAGTTCAAATTAAAAGATTATTGATGGCTTGGATGCAAAAAGCATGGTTTGCAACGCGGCTGGAAAATAACTATAGTTTTTAAAAGTGCTGAAAATGGACCACCGTATACAGAAAGCCTTTAGCAATTTAATTCCTCGGGCAGGTGGAAGTGGAAGCCAAACAAGTTGAGCGTGCTGAGGCCTTCAGAGCCACAGGTCTAGTGGAGTACGCCTCTGCGATAAGCCCTGTGGGTGGGGATCAAAAGTGCCATGCTGGAGCCACTGCTTTAAAAGTCTAATATTGGCTGCCAACTAATAATTCCTACTGCGTCAAGCCAACACCCTAAGTAGCTGGTACCTCTGTAGATACAGCTAACACAGCCTAGGGACCTGTTTACTTAGCAGACCTCCCAGTGGTAGGCAGTTTGACTAGGAAGTTAGAGGTCATTTGGAGTTCAGGGGAGTGAAAAGGGATAGCTCAGTTTTAGTCAAGCCTACTATATGACTCATAATCATGCATAATGGCCAAATGATTAAAGCAGGAGTTTTCAACCTTTTTGTAGTTAAAGGAGAAAGGTGGATAATCTTAGTTAGTTATTGAATTGAGATTCGTAGGTAATTTGTAGGCCTATGTTGTTTTATAAACGCCTAGATAATGGTTTTTAGAAAAGCTGCTTCAGCTTTTTACTTTTGTATAGTATAGTTTTCCCTTTTGTTTCCTGAAGAAAAAAATGTTTCAGGTCAAATCAAATCATTTGGCGGACTCCCGGTAGTACCTCCACTGCCCCAGCAGACCCTTGTTAAAGACATACGGCCTAAAGGGTGGCCAGGACAGCGTAAATGGACAGAGAGAGTGTACACCGCAGGTCGCCCTTTGCTTACTTGGTATACCTGCGATGTAAGGCTGGGACTGAAATCCTACCACAAGTTGCCACGAGTCTGATGGAGATTATAAGCAGGAGACCTAAAGGTCAGCCCTGTCTCTTGAGGAGGATGGAGGGAAGACGGATGACTGGATGTTTTTTTTTGTCCTAACTGAAGCTCATGGAGAAAAAGAAAGTATGGAGGCCCTGAACAATGTTTCATGAAAAAAACAATCCTAACATATAATTGTGAGACTTAATCCTGGTGATTGTGCGGTGTAATAACGTCAGGTAATTTCAATACTATTTCATTGCATCAAGATACTCTATTTATTTTACGATATTAAGCCTCAATTAAAAAAAACTCTTCAATTTTAAAGTTGAAAGTCTTAATCTTAAAATATGCTTCTGCCATTTTAAGTCATATTCTTAACATCTTAAAGATAAGATGCCTGTTGTTTACGGTGTTCAATAGTTAAGTCATAAAAGTAACAAACTAAATCAGATTCTCTATTTTTATTTCAAGACATTTAAGTCAAAATGTCAAGGTACCCTCAAAACAACAAGATTATACTAAAGTTTACTTTTTTGACCAAAGGACCCTATTTTGTTTAGACTAATGAACTGACCTGACATGAGAATGCTGGTGTAAGCGTAGGCTTGTGGTCACTCATCGTGGGCTATATGACCTATGTGTCACTGCCTCATATCTACAGGCAGCTACAGATTGGACAAGTGTGATATCAACCTAGAAATAATCAATATGGGTAAGAGCAGGGTGAGTGAGAGAAACTAAACACTACAAGAGAGAATAACAAAACACCAGGCTGCAGAAACAGAAAATAGCTCCATGAAGGACTGTTGGATTGTTTAGATGATCTTTAATGGTTGATGCATGACAGGCGGTAATGATCCAGCCCTAAACAAAGCCATGTATTAAAATTTACTCAAAGAATTAAGTAAGGCAATGATATATCCAAGAGGCTTAAAAATAGGCATTTTTTTGGAAAGGAAAGTATCATCAGGCCATATGGAATATTTGCCAAGGCTAAGTTGGTGTTGTAGAACAGACTAATTATAATGAATCTGCCATTAGGGTCAGAAATAACTTTGAGGTGTACAAATGGAATAGATTTATGGAACATGATAGTTAGGCCTCCTGATTCGCCCAGAAATGAGGAGCGATACTCTTACCCCAGAGACTCTGAAATGCCCCAGTCCTCTTTGCTTGCCCTATCTCGCTATTCCTTGATAGCCTGACATGGACCCTTTGTAAGGAAGCCTCTTAGTAGTGGAGGTGATGGAGTGCTTTGCTGCATTTTTTAGGATTATTGAGCCCTTTGCGGTTAGGTCTAATATGCAGGACGTCATCTTCATTTGACATTGGTGAAGATTTAAGTTGGAGCATGAACTGAAGTGTAAGTCCTCTTGTAGTGAAGTACTAGTGACTGTGACTCTAATGAAAAGAAATACCTGACTGCAACAGAGAGGAAAACAAAAAAATCCCCCTTTCTCATTCTAAAGCAGTGTTTCTCGAAGTATGGGCTGCAAAAAATCCCAAGTGGTGCGTGAGCAGTTGTTTTAAAATATTTTTCCTGTTTCTTAAGCTACCTCCTGTATGCTATGCACAGTGTGTTTAAACAACATGTATAGCATCTTCATGCCATTCCCCAGAGCTTTGATGCTGCACCAATTCATATATGTACATAGCCTTGTTAGCCTCAGACGGCGCGGAGTGGTTTTTTTAAGGGGAGGAAGTGGTCCTCG
>CM050202.1:4601337-4613837 GCA_027475355.1 Coilia nasus
AAATTCAATTGTTTACTGCAGTAACCCCGGACATTGTTGGCACCGTGTTCCAAGAAGGTAGGTCTTTAAGAACAGGGATTCGATTGATTTCAAGATTGGAAAAGGGTGTGTGTGTGTGTGTGTGTGTGTGTGTGTGTATATGTGTGTGGGTGTCTTTTTCCCTCTTTCTTTCCCTCTCGTTCTTTCTCTGTGTCTGTGTGTGCATGTATGCATGTGTATGTGTGTATGTGTGTGTGTGTGTGTGTGCGCGTGTGTGTGTGTGTGAGTCAACAAAAGGGAACAAGGTGCTTAAAAACATCACAGGGGATTCAGTAAATTGCATTGTGAAAAAAGAAATGGAGACACATTAAAATGATCAGTGAAACACAAGGAAATCACAGGAGTTGAGAGTGGTGTGGCATAATTTAACCTTGTGTGTGTGTGCGCGCATATGTGTGTATGTGTGTGTGTGTGTGTGTGTGTGCGCGTTTCCATCAGAGATTATCATGGCTATTATGCAGCTAAAGGAGAAAAGGGCCCTGAAAGATTTGACTAATCAAGCTCTTTCATGGGCAGGGGTCCTGAGTAGTGGGAATGTCGCCAACAGGGTAAAATTACTGCCTGGCTCGCACAGGCAATAATGCCCTCATCTCACCACGGGCAAAGCTTTGTTTGTTGATGCCCAGAGGGTCCAAATAGCCAATTAGTGGCACTGCCATTATTTCATGCTATTTCTTTCCCCGTCCTCATTTTTGTTAAGCTCCCAGCGTGTATAAGTTTGAGGAATATTAAAATTTCTCGGCCATGTTGGGATTGTGATGTGTTGGTAGGGATTGTTTTCGTGATAGCATACCCTGCAGTTCTGGACACACACATGCAGGAACTACAACCTTGCGTGTTGGCTCACTGATAACCATTCTGTTCCGTTCAGCAAGAGGTGTGCCCAGTGACACCACACACACACACACACACACACACACATACCCATACACACACACTTAAGCACAGAGCTCACACACAACCACACACACCCACAGTCACAGGTTCGCAGCACCTAGATGGTAACGCCGCACAGCAAATATATGATTATGGTGATTGTAATGATGGCTATGATGTCATGGAGGAATAATGATAATTGCCTGTGAGCTCGCCGCTAAAACTGAGGCTGTTGGAGAGAGGCACGCTGCAGTAGTTTGGGCTGGGGGGCTGGACTTCAAGCTATATTGGGGTGCTTTTCGAGCGGTGCTGGATTGAAAGGGCAGCTCCACCAAGTCGATTTATACCACAATAAGCAGTGTAGGTGCTCTGTATCTGGTGACCTTTTGGAGCTGAGTCCTCCTGCTATCTCACTCACCAGCCCCTGTCAGTTTTACTGATCAGCTACATTACAGAGCAACGTGCAGGTCAGGTCCCCAAGTAGGATGAAATCATACTTATATGGGGTTTCATTTCTTTGCTGATGAAGTACCCCCCCCCCCCCCCCCCCCCCCCCCAACACACACACACACACCCCAAGCCCTCCCTCCCCTTCCCTGCGTCCAACACCCCCCTCCACGTCTTTCTTTCTTCCTCTCCTTCTTTCTCCCTCTCTATCTCCTTCTTTCTGTCTCTCTCCCTCTCTGTGTTTCTCTCTGGAGAGTTAGCTCTCCCTAGATTCCTGCTGAATTTGCCAGGGACAGGAACAATAGCGTGGACAGGTCCTTTCATTCTCTTTAAAGCCACCGAGCCTGTTAACACTCGTTCATATGAATGGCCATGTTTGTTATTGTTCCGCTCCTAGATCAGATGAACTTTTCCCACTGTCAGAAAAGGTTACCGATATGTAATATGGAGTCAGTCCATACTGGGGTGCAGTTAATAGGTGGGCACTGGTGCTGAGGATTTGTTTTCATCTGGAGAAAAGCACTGACTAACACAACAGTGACTCACAACACTGCAAGACCTCTGCATTTTAGCCCCTCGACACATTACATTGCCTTTATACCACTGATAAAATAAGACCTTTTATTGATTTGCAGATATAAAAAATGCATTTACTGGAAACAGAGACGTGATATTTGTGGATTATATTGAGTATATAAATATCGCCAGTTGTTCTTTTTTTGTACATGTGCCTTAATGGATGATGGAATTCAGTGTAGTTCAGAGACTGTATGAAAAGCCTTAAAATCGGACAGAGGTTCCTGAGATGACCCACAACATCTGAGCACTACTGCCCTTAAAGCTGCATGCTATATGTAGGCTAAGGCTGTAGAATACATGCAAAACTATTAAAATATCACCAAATACAATATAGTGATATACATATCCCAAAATATGGCTCAACTGTAATAGATTGTACATTTCTATAAGCTATATGCTTTTATACTTCATGTATTAAAATATTTGGCAGATTAAATGTAGTTCTACTGCCCTTGATGCCCTCGGTCTTAGCATAGGCTGTTCACTGTCTAGGGCCTAGCAGTGAAAAAACAAAGCTGAATTACATTAAAAATGTATATTGAGTTATTTGTTTATTTATCGCAAGTCATGTTTTCATTGTTCGCACTGTTATCACATATTACACATTTTGCTAATATTGTGCCGCCCCAGTATAGCCATGTAGCAACTACATGTTTAAGACCTCCGTCTTGTCAACACTCCAGGCGAATCCATTACCTCTTCTTTCACAAGCTCTGCAGCCACCTCTATATTAAAGATTGTCTTCCAACCCCATCATGGCCGCCTCATGTTTATGTCTTCAATGCTACACCTACTTGGACTTTATAAATATTTTGTGAACCTCTACTGTGTTTGAGCTTGTGTTTGTGTCTGCCCCCCAGATAAACATTTTTCAAATATGTATGTAGAGGTACATAAACATTTTGCGTGAAAGATAGGAATTATAAACCAAGATGTTTTGGATGTCCTGTTTGAGAAAATGCCCCAGAGAATTCTGAATTTTTAAATAAAATTGCTGGAGATTGTTGCATCGCCCATCATTCACTACTGTGGGGTACACGTATAAACATTTAAGCCTCTTTTCCACTGCAAGGTGCTGACTTATCTTGACGTTTCCTTCGGGCAGACCTGCTACCTAGGTATTTTTTAGTAGCACCTCAGCCCAGGGCCCAGGTGAGCTGCAAAAATGAGACACAAAATCACCTCATAGTAGTAATGACTGGTTCAAGAGATTAAACACTAGAATCTTCACAATTAGGCTAACATTAGCTACCATGTTAGCTTACCTTCTCGCATCTCTTTGAAACAAGCAGAGCTGCCTTGTCGTTTGTTGTCTGATGTAGGATTTCCGGACCCTTCCCTGTGGGTTTGTTCAGTAGACTTTTGTCTTGCTGCCTTTAGCCTCTTCTGAGACCAGGACTGTCTCATTGCTGTGACAAACAGCCACTGTCATGGCAGTTTTGTGCAGTGTCACTATGACAACAAGCTACATAGAGGAGGGTACTAAAGTCGTGAGAAAAACAAAAATACCTGTTAGTGAGTCAAGTATGAGATGAGCTGGTGTAATATCGTGGCAAAGGACCTTTGAAGAAAGGGCATATGGCTCAGACACAACCCAAGGCATAATGAATAGATATGATGAAGCACATTTTATTCAGTAAGGGAAGTCAATTATCTTTGCCCTTCTACCACCCCTGATCTGCATACTTTTATGTAAACATACACCATTTACAGATCACCCAAAACCCTAAATCAGTTTTTTTTTTTTTGCTTTTCAAAGAAGAACAAAGGGAAATGAAGGTTTACGTGCAGTATAGTGAGAGATGTGTGGGCCATGTGCCTAACCCAGTATCAAAGAGCTGTGTAGAAGCCAGAGGGCGATAGGTTGGTAAACCTCTGTGACTTACAGATGAGCAGGTGGCCTTTAAAAATCCCCACGGGGGAGGAAAAAATAAATCTGTCTATAGTGAGGGAGTGGGGGTGAGAAAGAGAGAGAGGGAGAGAGGTGGAGAGAAAGAGAGCAAGAGAGGGAGAAAGAGAGGAAAACAGAAAGGAGAGATAGAGAGAAGCAGCCTCACTGAAGTTCTACTTCAGAGCCAAACAAACTGTGAAAAATGTAAAGCAATCCTGGCAGACGGACACTGTGGAAAAGTCTGTTCTGTGGATCTCAGATGGCAGCAAAACCACCTGCGGAAAGTCAATTAACATACCCCCAACATCCCACACAACACCACAAACCTACAAACAGCAGATTCAAATTCAGGAGACCTGCAAGCACTCCGATAGCGCATTACGCGTCTGAAGCCACACAACAATTTACCGGTAAATTGAGGGAGTGAGCTGCTGACATTATCCACGGAAGACACATTTATATTTCTCTCTCTCCCCCAGTGAGGGAATGAAACACGGTAGGCCTTCGTCTCAGACGTGGCCTAGCAGTACTGCCATGATAGAGTCGTTACTGCAGACACCAAGTGAACTTCTCGACCCCGCTAGCATGTTCTTGTCTTAGCAGTCACGTGTCTAAATGAGCTACTAAGGACCAGAAAAAGAATGAAAATAAAGCCTACCGTATATTTAGCAACCTACTTTTCAGTTTAGTCCTAAATCATTATGTGCACTATTTAATGTTTTTTTTCCTCCTCGCCTGTGGATCGTTTTATTCTGGCTGCATTTGTAAGCACCACTGATAATGATACCGCTTGCTGAGATTAGCATTCATGATTGTCACCCCCTCCACACCCGTTTCAGTGTGAAAAGAATGTCACCCCCAGCCAACCTCATGGACAACAGGGTTCCTGTCTCTAACTACCGCTGCTTTATTGAACAAGATGTTTTTTCTTTCTCCACATTCCCCCCCACAACAACCGCTACCCCATTTAATGTTTCCCAGAGATTTTCTATAGTTTTCCCTCGGAGTTCTGGTGGGCAGGAGAGCCCATTGTGTCACCAGGAGGCCTTTGTAGCTCCGCTGGAGATGAGTTATAACATTATCCACACCCCTTCATTTACGACGGGGTCTCTCGCTGCGCCTCAGAACGCGCCACTGGGCCCTTAATTGATTCCTCCAACTGTCAATAACAACTTGAAATTTCTTTCAATAGTCCAATTTCCTGGGAAGAAAAGCGGTACGAGATTGGGGAAGAGCAGCCAGCAGGCCGGCCGGCCGACGCAGGTCAGCAGAGATGACAATTTCGACCCCCCCTTGATCCCCGCAGTCTATCCTAAGGAGGTTTTCTTGTTCCTTTTCCATTCTCCCTTGGCAAACACTCAGGGAGAGAGAAAGAGAGAGGCGAGTGTGCGAAAGGTCTACATCATGGGAGTGTCTTCGCTGGCACGGTGACTAATCAAATTACGCAGTGCGGGGGAAGAGAATGAAAAATGCCCATAACTGACAGCTGCAATTTAATTAGCTACACTTTTCCGCTGTCCAGAGTGAACAGGATCTGTCTCCCGTGTTTGTCCAGCTCAGTAATTATCAGTTTGAATCCATTTACGTCCGTCAATGAGGCTCCGGCTATTTTTGTCAGGCTACAATTCATGGCGTGAAGATTTTCCGTGGACGGCGCAATCACTAAATATTTCAGATAAATTATCTGTGGGGCCTCTTAAAAGCCTCATAATCATTTTATCAATGAGGGCCATTAGGGAGTAGACTGCACGCACCACACAGCATAGTATGCATACATAGATACATATGTACGGCAACCCAGAGGGGCCACACAGCACACAGTACCCGACAGTGGGATGGGGTGGGGGTTGAGGGGTTTTAAAAACGAGTTCTGAGTTCCTCCTGTAAATCCGTTTTGACATGGGTTGTCCCATGAGCAAACGTTCCATAGCATGTGAGAGAGTAAGCAGATTTGCCACGTCTTACTGCTCAGCCCAAGATGTCGCTGCATCAACCATGCAAGAGGCCCTGTGCTGTGTGTGTGTGTGTGTGTGTGTGTGTGTGTGTGTGTGTGTGTGTGTGTGTGTGTGTGGGTTTGGGTGCATGTATGCATGTGTGTGTATGTGTGTTTTTTGCCTATGTGTGTCTGAGTGGGGTTTGTCTCTCCCCCTCTCTCTCTCTCTCTCTCTCTCTCCCTTTTTCTCTCTCTCTCTCTCCCTCTCTCTCTCTTTTTCTCTCTCTCTCTGTTTGTCTGTGTATGTACTGAATGTTTGTGTTTGTGTGTGTGTGTGCAGCATGTGTGTGTGTGTGTGTGTGTGTGTGTGTGTGTGTGTGTGGTGCTCACCCTGTCAGGCTGCATTGTGACGTGGAGGACAGAGGGGGCTTAGTGGCCCAGCTCACCACTGGCTCTTATCAGCTGTGAAATGATCAGAGGCGTGAATGACTGTCTGCCGAGATCACACAGAAACACACACACGCCACACACAAATGCATTAAAGTACAAGATTGGATGTGGAGCTTTTCATGTGCTCTGCTTGTGGATTAGCCGCATAAGTGGGGAGTTATGCTATTTTGCATCTGCGTCTAAGTTTGTTTTATGTGTGTGTGTGTGTGTGTGTGTGTGTGTGTGTGTGTGTGTGTGTGTCAGTGAAAGAGAGATGGAGGCAGTGATAGATAGATAGAGAGAGAGAGAGAGAGAGAGAGAGAGAGAAAGTGTGTGTTGATGTCTATGTTTGTATGTGCACATGTTTATGTTAGCACATCAATAAGAGAGCGAGAGAGAGGGAGGGAGGGAAAGAGAGAAAGAGAGGGAGTAGAAGGAGAAGAATTACATGGTGGAGTCTGCATCAAAGTTCTGCTCCACAGTAAACATGATATTTGGAGGCAGATATTGGGCACACACATCAAACCATAAGGCCCCAAGGCAGCACACCCTATTACCTTTACATTTTACTTTTGGCTTCTCTCTTTTTTTTTTCTTAACAAAGAAAAAAGCTAAATGTTGAAATGAATGGTCATCATCCTCAGCTCTAGTGCGTTGCAAATTTCTTCAGTAAGAAGTTAAATAATAAAAAAATAATAAACAAAATAAAATCATAATCATTAAAAAACCCTCCTTAGCAATGGGTAGGTCGCTCACTGTGGCTCTGACCTCATTTTGAGCCGCCCCGTGATGCCCTTACCCCTGCCTCGTCGGCCTCCTCCCAGCTTGTGTACGTCTGCGTGCTGGTTGGAGGGTTGGTGGGCGAGCGCTCAGCAGCAGCAGCAGGGGGAGAGAAGAATAAGTGACCTGAGCATTAACAGGATGAATCGAAGCCCCCGAGGAGTAAACACAGGCGTAAAAGCAGTGCAGCCCATATCTGCGGTAATGGCTGGCAGAGTAAGCCATGTTCTCTCCTAACAGGGCCAAGGTAAACCGCCGAGGGAGCTGAACTTGTAATTCCCTTTCACTCTTGCTTGAATCATCAGTATGTGCACAGACACCCCACCCCCCATCCCCCCCAATCCCCCCTTCTCTCTCCATCTCTCTCTGTCTCTCTTGCTCTCTGTCTTTTTCTTTCTTCATCTGTTAGGAAAACAAAAGAGGAAAGTAGAAAGGGAATAGACAAATACACAAACATCATGATGAAAAAAGGTATACTTCATGAACCTGGTGGTGGCTGTGATGTTTTTCACACATTCACAGAAACATGCACAGTAAACATGGAAATGTTACTCTAATAGGTTAAATTACACTTTATTAACATAAATCATGGTATAAATTGTAAAACATGCTTTTTCGATAAATCTGTAAATGTGTCACCATTTACACACCATATTGCATTACTATGAAATACTATGTCTATTATTATGATTATTTTAGTTTTTGGGATCATACATTTTCAGAAAGCTACAAATACTCTATTCTGTCAAGATGTCCTTCTTCTGTGATGTGGACATCTGATATTTGTGCAATCAGCTATCTCTTCAGAAGATATCTAAGCAACCCAGCCAACAGCAAGATGGCCTCAAGGGGAGTATTATTCATTTCAAGCAACAAAGTCTTTAATTATTCTTCTGATCATTGTAGAGCCCATCTGTTTTACTTCAGAAATACTGTAAGCCAGTTTGAAATCAATAAGAGAGATTAAATAAGAATGTAATGTTATTTGACATGCTTTCATGCTTTTTTCACGTTTTTATATTATTACTCACAATATCATGCTGCCCAAGTCATTATAATCAGAGGACAAGACAAGGAAATGTTGTCCAGCCAAGTTGCGTGTGTGTGTTTAAATACTCTCAGGCACAGCTCTTCAGTACTAGCGTGTGGAAAATACTAACTTGTATGGACTTGAACACACCCATTAAGCAAGAAGCATCTGTTTATGTCCTGATGCCAATATTGTTGCCAGTCATTACATTAAAAACTAGAACTGCAGGAAATCATTTGTAACGTCTATGGTGAAAATTAGTTAGTCTAGGCATCAAAAGTTATACTGAAAATCTGTAACATTAGTATAAAGAATCAAGGCATACATCAAGGCTTTTTGGCCATGTTGTCTCGTTGTCAAGGCTTTTACAAAACTCATTCCTTACTAATATCATTTACTTTTCCTTTTCAGAAGCTATTCTTCACTTAAACTGAAAAAGTGAGCAATCAGCTACCCTCAAGTAGAATCAGCAGTATGGATAAAACCGTCGCGTGTTGCTAGGATACAACATCTTCTAAAGCACATTAACATTTATTCATTTCACCCACTTGTAGGTTTTGTCTCAGAAACAGCAAACATTTAAACATTTAATTTAATGTTTAACATAATTTAATGTTTCCCTCTTCAGTTGGTTTCTCCTTTGGCTCAATAATGCAATAATCTCATAAAAATCAGGCTCAGGTGAGCGAAAGATTCCCAGGTATTTTGTTGCTGTCTCTTAGTCTTTGCACCCCAGCACACGTTCCTGTTCTTGAGGAGGCAAACTTTCCCCTACATAACTGATGCATTTGAACAAGTACTTCAATGCCTGCTGAGAAGTGCTATCGAGATGACAGAACATGAATGCAAAAACCTGTAGAAGAAGCTGTAACAGGCCCAGGCGTAGGTGTTGGAGTCACTAGTTAGACAGAGCTCGGCACAGGTGTTCAGGCAGACCTTAGTGGTGGTGGTTTTTATTTTAAAGTGGGCTGATGGCTTCTTATGTTTGAGTAAGATTTTGTTTTTTTTTTGGCTACCATAATGTCTCTGTCAAAAAATGGATTTTAGTTTTTTTTTTTAAATCAATCTGCACAAGTATGCTGTCCATGACACGGAGAGGTTTCAATCTCACTAATTCATCAGGGCTGAGTTGAGATCACTGAGGAGTTTTCAGGCAAGGGGGCATCCTTTATGCTACAGCAGCTGCAGGTGTTCCAAGGAGAAGGAACACAAGTAAAAAAAATACGGAATGAAAAACGTCTCCAGTCTAGCCCATCATCAGTATTTTCATGTTATGCTGATGATGGGCTAGACCCAAAATGTTGGTTTCCTGATTTTTTGTATGGCCTTTATTCTTTTGGCATCGTAACCAAATACAGATTTCTGAAACTACTTAGCTTTTTGTGTGCAACCTCTACCTTCCTTGCCTTTGTATTGCAATAATTCATATAACTTATATGACACACACACAAGTATTATTATTTACTTGCATGACAAATATCTGAAAGGGGTTATTATTATGAGTAAATAATAGGAAGCACCGTTAAGCAAAGTTAATGTAAGTTTTTTGTGTCTTTTTTGATATTGTGTCTTCAGTGGGTCTTAGAGCATAAGTGAATAGAGCACAGACAGATCTCAGGTAGTGCTTCAGAACAGAATGTATCTATCCATGTGTATACAATGCTGTTTTAATAGGACTCAGCAGTCAACCTCAATTCTGCTGACTGGGTTGGTTTAAGATCTACCACCTTCAGTTGCTTCTGCATGTCTTCGAGGTACTCTGAGGTGAACAAAATGATGCAATGCTGCTGGATTGTGTCCATGGGCTGAAAAACATCAGGGACGGCTTGAATACAGTGTTTTGCCACTAGGATTTAGGTGTGGAAGTAGCAGGGCTCTGACTGCACACAGACCATATTTGCACCACTGCCAGTGATGGCTGCTCCCACCTTCTGTGCTAATTTTATAGCGTGGGTCAAAGGTCATGGCTAATGCATTGGCGACCTTTGTCCTTAGCTACTAAAACAGGCTGGAGGTCCCTAGCAGTCACCTCCCTGAGGGGCTTATAACCTCTGCAGGTCTTAAAGAGTCATCAAGTTCCTATGTCCCATAAGCTATAGTACATTTAGTGCACTCTTTATGAATGTGTTACCTAAAATGTGTTCTCCACCTAATGATAAGCGTGACAGTTTTGTGACAACACTTATGTTCACTTACTCGCTACAGGAAGGTATTAGCAACCTTTTGTACATAATCTGTAACATTCTCAAATAATCCCCCAAGGATTAATAAAGTATTATGATTCTGATAAATAATTCTTACTTTGTCTTTTGTATGTTTATAAATAAGGGAATTGTTCCATATTGTCATAGTGCCAGGCACCAACCCATCTTTTCATACCATTTCTGTTTTGCAAAGAACATAAGCCTATTTATCCACAGATACCTTGACCTAAAACCACCAGAAGTGTCTGTTAAGGATTTTGTACATTAATATCGCATGAGAAGTAATGGTGTGTGGCACTTCTGGATAAATTGAGGAAAGGCTTTTTGCCCAGTAATATTATTGATTTGTTTTTAATAAAATGCCAAAGAAATCATTTGTGCAGGCTTGCCTCATAATATGAATTTGTATTGTAGCACTATATTAAACATGATTTATTTGGCAGTTATCATTGGTTTTATGCTTCAGTTATTTAATTTCACAAATAATGCAACTGTTATGTTCAGACACAGTGCCACTGTGAGGCTATAACATAAATAAATCCAAGGATGTGTCTCCAGACACATATACACTCCAGTTGGGAGTGTATATGAGAGAGAAATGTTAAGCACTGAAGGCCAGCACTCAACCACACTCTTCAGCTATTCTCTCGATGCGCTTCATACATTTTGTCCACAAGTATACCCTCTCCGAAACCGCTTAGGGCCAAATAACTATCACTGTCAATGTACTGTTAGAAGTCCAAGAGAACTGGGCTTTGATTTCATCTCTGCTAGTCTGGGACAAGGAAACGAGAAAATTGTCAAGATGGCAAAATTCGTTTACTTCAGTGATCAGTGATAGGTCGTACAGTACAAACAGCCGCTTGCGTTAGTTTTTCTTTCCACTTGACCTCAGCTTTCTGCCTCTGTCAAGGACTGCGCCCGCTGACCAGATCTGATTCCGCACACCGAACGAGAATACAAATGTTCTACGGGAAGGAGAGGAAAGCAAGGGGCCTGGATCTGAAACGTGAGTGTCTAAAAAACCCCCACAATCCCCAGTGTCTCGGGTCTGACTGTCAAGATGACAAATGACATCTGTTTTTAGACGACAGGCACTCGCAGTGAACCAGTGCCGCATAACAGGCATGTATCGTAATTACCCAAAACCTGCTGCACATGTCTGAGGGAAATGAAAAAAAAAAACACAGAGAGCGCGAAAAGGGAAAGAGATCTGAACACCATGGTCTGTGTCAGGTTCCAGTGTGACTGACAGGTGAAAGGTAAATCAGTTGTTCAAATGTGTGGCCTGACTGCTTCCCTCAGCGAGTTAGTCAGTTCTCACTGCTCCCCGAAGAAACGCAACGTGGCAGCGGTGTTGTGTTATTTCATTATTTTACAGGGGGTGCTCACTCAGCCCAGCTAATACTTCTCAAAATGCTGGCATATAAGGGCTAGCCATTCCGCTTTAGACTACCAAAATTGCTCGTATAGCCTGACTGTCAGCCGCTCTGCGCTGTAGTAATCCCATTCAGTGGTGCCGGGCCGGCCTCAGGTAGTGCAGTCAGCCTCTTTGTGCTGTTTCCCTCGTCTGCGCACTTGTAATGTTCTGAATCATCATTTCATACTTTGACTTAACCTATTGCTTCAGAGAATGTAAAAAAGTGTGTAGTGGGAAGTGAAATCTTTTTTATTACCCTCGTCCCCTATCGAAAAGCAGGTGTAGGGTAATTGTGTTCCTTTGTGGGTGTGTGTGTGCCTGTGCGTATATGTGTGTGTGTGCTTGTGTGTGTGTGAATGTGTGTGTGTGCTCACCTAACTTAAAGACTATGATTTACTAAAACTCTCACATAAGCTGCAGGGTCACCATATCTGGAAAGTTCTACATGATGATGTGGACCTGGCTCGGAATGTGGATGCAGGACTTTCCCCCCTTAGCTTAGCATAGCAATTTCTGACATATATTGCATTGCATTAATATGTCGTCAGAACAATTATTCAGCCAGTACACAAGCTTACCAATTGCGTAGGCTAGATCCTACAGTCTCCTGAGTTGCCCCTTTTTAAATGGTGCTGATTTTGTCTGGCAGTGATGGCAGGTTCACCTCAAGTGGTCTGCGGTCACAGTGCAAAAGAAAACAGAAAAATCAATGCCCACAGACACACAAACGCCAGCAAGGTGAGTCAGGGGAATCACGGTGTATGCAGGAGACACTGCACTTACAGAGCAAAAGTAAGCTTGTTATTTTTGGAATGTAGTACTTTACAGATTACTAGTTTACCATTTTAAATAAGGTCAATATTTTTGTATTG
>CM050202.1:4618837-4697830 GCA_027475355.1 Coilia nasus
GCAGGGTGTCTGATTCTGTGTGCTGTGTGTATCCCTGCATAAGCAACATGCAGGTACTTTATGCACTACAAAAAATGTATAAAATAAATAAATAATATGTATGATGCATCCCAGACTGTAGCAACCGTGCTGAGGCTTTTGACTCCCCACCTCAGTTCATCCATACTGTGGTGTGATGATGCAAGAAAATGTCACCATGTTGTTTTACACATGGCAATGCCTCTCTTTTCCCATACAAGGACGTTGAGAAGTTAGTTATTAATAATGTTAGATTTAATTTGGCTAAATGGTTAAGCAATTACAATTTGGATTATCAGTTCATTAAAGTGAATGGTGTACCCTGAAGGCCAGGTTTTCTCAAGAAGTTTTTGGAAAACATTTCTTGAAGTAAACAAATGCAAACAAATATAATTCAATTCTAAATAAACTCTAAAAAACTGCAAAAAATATGTATGGCTTTTCTTTGTCTAACACACACACACACACACACACACACACACACACACACACACACACACACACACACACACACACACACACACACACACAGATAGACAAAGAATGTCAGCACTCACACACAGCATTTTATTTTTCTCTACTTAAGCCCTCCAAAGCAAAGAACACAACAAACCTCCAAATATGAATACAAAAAGACGAGGAACAAATGTTAATATTTAACGAGGAAGAGTGTTATGCATTTAATCCTCATAAATAGTGCACCGTCGACGTGATCCAGTTTACAAACGAATCTAATTAACATTTATCCTTGATGAGGCATTTGGGTGTTCAAAGGAATACTAATGTGTTAGCCAGGAAGGGAAGAGACAGAATACTTGATTGAAGACCAATTTGTAATGACAAAAACGAGGTGCAGTCTCTGGTCAGCTTGCTTCCTCCACACCACTGGTAATAAGGGTGTCTCAATCTCTCTCTCTTTCTATCTCTGTTATTCTCTCTCTTCCTCCCTTGCTTCCTCTATCTTTCTTTTTCTCTGTCATCCTCCTTCTGCATTGCTTTATGTATGCCTATATCTCTTCTCTTCTGTCCCTGCCTTTGTCTGTCTCCCTATCTTTCACTCTGTGGCTCTCTATTCTTCTGTCTGTCTGACTGCCCTTATTCTCTCTTGTTCAGTTCTCTTCTGGTCTTTTCACCCCTCTCTCCCTCTCTCCCTCTCTCTCTCTCTCTCTCTCTCACACACACACACACACACAGACACACAGACACACACACACACACACACTCTCTCTCACTCTCTCTCCCCCTCGCTCTCATTAAGGGAGAGCTGGGGTCTGTACAAATGGTGCAAAATGAAATGGATATGCTTTAAGTCACATTAATGGGTTCATGAGGTTTCACCAACACAGCTAATTAAGGTCGGGGGAGTTGCCGTCATCGTCAGACAGAGAGCTGTGTGTAGGTTTTTATCAAGGGCATTTTTCCCTCACCGAGTTTGACAGCGGTGCTAGCTACGGACAATTGTCTTCCTTTCTCCACTTAATTCTTATGAGGGATACCCTTGTCTCCCCGGCAAGTAGTTCAGAGTCATCTTGGGTGATCAGATGCACTGCAGGCTATTTTATATTCCTGGTGGTTCATAATGTGGGAGAAAAATATATTGCATGAATTATGTATTTAAAATGTCCTTCGCATGGTTTTTCGCCATTTGAAATGGAGAGCTAAGGCGCAAGGAAATTGTTTTAATGTTGCCTCTTGTTATAGGCTGAAGATGCTTTCTTTATCACGGGAACACGAGCTTCCATTTGTGGTTAAAGCAACAGCACTCCCTGAACACGGCCATGAGGCCTTTGATTAGAAGAACTGGAATATAGAATGTCACTTTACACAGTGACAAAATCATGTCATCATGAATCATGGATGACTCACCATCTGCCATCATCAGCCCTAAAGGCACATATAAAGACCTGTACATTCAACTATCTTACAAAATGTCTGCTATTAGTCTTGATGCCTTTGTATTTATTATCTGACTGTGAGGAGCAATCACAACAATACACTACAGCATGTGATCTTCCATTGACCCCATCACCTCTATGTTGATTGCATTTTCTCTGACCAGATGAGGTACACGGACATGTACAGTAGCATATCTGCAGTTTGAGAGCTGTACTATTTTTCATTAGCATACATTTACAACATGCAGCTTAGCATGTGTGAGTGCTCGGGATGTCACACTTGTAGCATTAATTAGTAAATAGAAATGGAAATTTCCAGCTTGCTAGTTTGCTAAAGCAGGTACATTGTTCTTGTTATGTATGTCACCTGCATTTTGTTCACTGAGTGGTTGAGCTCTGCGTCTGCTAAGACTCAAACCTGCAAGCTCGCAGCACTGTGGACTACGCACCCATCCCAGTCAACCCAGTTGTGATTCCCAAATGATGTGAGTGAAAAGCATCTGTTAAATTAAAGATGCTCTCTATAAAGAAAGTGTTTTATTTACTGAAGCTGCCTATGTCCTGTACAACAGTTAGCTTTGTGATTACAACACCATTCCTGATATCTTAGCATAGTAGCCCTGTTGTCTCCCCTGTCACCCCTGTACATTATTTGTTTTTCTGAAATAAATTATCTCCAGGATCAGGTCTTTCCTTTAATCAGTTATGCGTTCTTTTCTTCCTGGTGTGATTTCACAGTGTAATCCCTATATAATGTCATGGTGCTGGCGAGCATTGTTATATACGCATGTAAACATTACATCCATTGATTTGCTCTTTAGTAGCATTTTTAGTATTGAGTGGGCCAAATCTATTTCATTTTCTATTACACAAGCAGCCCATGATGTCTCAGTTATTTCAAATTAATCATGAAGATATGCAATTTGTATAAATATGTTCTGACGTCTTTACAGGGCTGTTGTTCAATTACAATTGCAAAAAGCAATTCCGTACACATAATATTTCTTAAATGAATAGCCATAGTGAACAAATTCACGGCATAGTACCTCATCTTGTATTTTAAGTAGTTAATTAGAAGTTCTACAACATTAAACTCCTATGGGCGTATGCAACAGATGCCACACCAGCATTAGAATTAAGCAGCATTATAATAACCGCATTAGGCATGCTACTGTGCACCAAATGATTCAGCCCATTTTGCAGCCAAATAATACTCTTGCAGGTGAACTGAGGCCAGTGCATACAGCCTAATGCAAAATAGTCCTATGAGACTACCATGGCAACATGCACTTGGTAAAGAACCTCTCAAGCGATGTTGGCCCACACATTCTTAACCTTGTGGATGCCACACAATGGTAACACAGGTGCCTCAAGGGCCTTCTTATTTGGCTGCATGAATAAAAACTATGGTGCATGCGGAAGAGGCCACATGTGTGCACTTCACTCAAGCGTCTCCAGAGCAGGAAGCAAGGATACAGCACAAGGTAAGGTACATGCTGGTGCAGACTGGTCCATAGAGACTACACAGACAGTTGGTTTTCACGATCTCTCTCTCTCTCTCTCTCTCCCTCTCTCTCTATCCTTCTCTCTCTATGTTTCTCTCTCTCTCTGAATTTAATTCATTGATTCTGCACCATTGATTCCACCGAGTCCACTCCAGCGACCTTGTGAGTTGGTTAATCATTGAATGAGAGGTAACACGGTGCGGGACGGTACTCCACGGTACCCAGGAGAGAGGGTGCCGCATCCGCCTGCCTGCCGAAATGAGCTTCGGCGAAAGACAACTGACTGAATATGTGTGGGTAACTGGGAGCAGGGTTGGTAATGAGTTCAACCAATGATGCAGAGCCCATTTAGCGAAACCCCTTTTAAATGCTAAGTCGTGTAGGTGACTAATTGTTTGCACTAACAAACATTAGGGCAACATCTATAATTTCTGACTTTTCTAATCACGGCCTTTTCTTTTTTCCTCTTGCTATTGTTATTTAGTATGGGAAGGATAAATAACCCAGGTTTCAGATGTATGAAATTACTGTGAGGGAGCAGTGCAATTTGGACTCATTTCAATGTTGCAGTCATTTGATATATGCTCTAAATTTGTTTCACAGGAAATATTTGTGTACGGCACACAACAAACAATTGAACGAATGCACAAGCTGCGGAGTAGCAGAGAGAGAGACAGAGAGAGAGAGAGGAAGAGAGAGAGAGGGAGAGTGTGTGTGTGTGTGTGTGTGTAAGAGAGAGAGAGAAGGATAAAGAGAGAACGAGGGTACAAGAGAGAGGGAGAGAGAATGAGATAACGCGCAAGAGAAAAAGATATATATATATAGAGAGAGAGAGAGATGAGCATAGCTGGATTGGAGTTACTTTGAGGCCTTATCTGCCCTTGGTCTCGACACTGAGAACCAGCCCTCAGTTGGAGATTATCAGTTGGGTGCGTAGTTGCAGGTATAACTTTAATTGACCCATGTGGCGACCGGCTCAGCGTGGTGCTGACGTTTGCTGTCCTTATTACCATTTTGTGCTTCAACATTCCAGATTTATTTTTCTTTTCAGATTATTTCACAGATACGAGTTCTCCAGCCACATACCATGTGGTGAATGCACTACAACATTACACTCTCTCTCTCTCGGTCTCTCTCTCTGTCTCTCTCCAGCCACATACCATGTGGTGAATGCATTACAACATTACACTCTCTCTCTCTCTCGGTCTCTGTCTCTGTCTCTCTCCAGCCACATACCATGTGGTGAATGCACTACAACATTACACTCTCTCTCTCTCTCTGTCTCTGTCTCTGTCTCTCTCTCTTTCTCTATCTCCATTTTTCTTGCTCTATCTCTATCTATCTGTAGCATCTTTTACCTGCAAGATCCCAGGGAAAATGTGTTATAATTGGGTTGACTGTGTCAGCCACCCAGACGAGCTTGTTTATAGTATTTTTCTCCTTGAGGCATTAAATGAAATTATGTATGCTAACAATTTGCAGTAAACAACGAGAGAAACAACAGAAAACAAGGGTGCCCCTGCAACAGACATCTTAAAGACTTTTTCTGAAATCAAAATTATGCCTGTAATTGCAGCCTGATTACTGCTATCATCTGCTTAGCATCATGTGCCCTTTACAGTCTTACATCGATTAGGATTTAAAGAGCACAGTTTTGCACCAAGGGAGTCGTCAATCCTACAGTAATCACACTATTATCTTTTAACACTTGTCAGAGGGCACCGCAAGACAAAAAAGTTCATTAATTTCCCATTGCTTGTACTACATTGATTCATCATGGTAATGTGTTTTCACCGCAACACATTCAGAGATGCATATCCCTGTGAAGTCACAATGACATTTATGTGTGGCAATATACTTAGTGACTGGTTTCCAGGAAAAGTCAGTTGTTCCATTCTAGAGCCCCAGAATAAAAAGAAATGTATCCTCCTACTCTGTAAAGCGAGACAGAATGAAGAAACAGTGTCTGCTCTTTGCAATCTGGCTTAATTTATTTCTTCCAGGTTTATCTTTTAGACCTTGACTTCACTTGAAACCAAAGTCAAACACTGTGTAGGTGGTGGAATTGGGAAGCTTGCAAACTTACAACCCGCTGACATAGTTGCTAATTACTGAATATTAGCATGAGAATCACATCAGCCTTACAGTAATGTCACCCGCACCGAAAAGAGAAGCCTGCATGGGCGTGATGTTATTGTGCAGGCCTTTGGTCAACATCTGTTGTGTTGTTTTTAGCACAAATCATCTGGTCAAATAATTTGAATCTTAAACGTTGGTACAGCATTAGTTGGTTCATTTTTCTTTCATCTCATAATTTGTTGGCTGTCAGAATAAATATTCGTGTTTATTTTTTCCTGCAGCACTACTGCACAAGATGACACAACTACATTTGAGGCATAAAAAAAAAAATTTAAAAAAATAAATGTAGAGAGACTGTCCATACTACCACTGTCCCAAGATGCAAACCTGCTTTTAAAGCAGCCAAAAACTTGGGTTGCAGCCAGAGGATTTATCCAAAGCTGTTTAAAGCAACACCAAGTAGTTTTGTCAACCTTAAAATAATGTTTCCAAAATCATCAGTGGTTCATCAACTTGTAACAGGGTGAAAGGCACTTCTCAATTCCCTTCGCCATCCTCCATTGGCTATAATCACACTAAGTGAGTTTGGAGGAGGCCGTCTCTCTGTAGCTGGACTGAGAGACAATTCCGCTTCCAACCTGTAGTGCGACTGAAGACGAAAACTACTTAGTGTTGGTTTACAGTTTTTCTCAAGTGCTAAAACACAATTTCCGAAACCATGCACGATTTTCTCCAAACTGTAAACACAAACTCCAGTTGTCCAAAACCATTTCCCAAAACTTCGGATTCTTGTTGCAAAAGCAAACTATTGCCTCAAAACAGTTTTATGTGTGCTCAAAACCAAACTCCATTCTCAAATCAGAAGCAACACAGTCAAATGAAATCACAAATGAAGCAGTTAGTAAACACTACACAAAAAAATGGAAAGCACAACTCTCAGATGTATACATGTCATTTTTTACGGCACTAAACATGCATTTTCAACTGAAAAAAGCAAAACTACTGATGTATATGTATTGTACATAGACTAAAATACATAAAGTGGAAGAATTGTTTCTTGTTCTAAAGTGGAAGAATTGTTCTTTACACACAAATTACAGTTTTTCTCAATTGTTTAAACACTGTTTAAATTCCTTGTACTTCAGACACAATGACCACAACATGTAACTCATGCACCAACCCCATTAACCGATTCTGCTAAACTATAAACACAATTCCTGCTTTACACTCAAATTGCAGTTCTAAAACACACTTTTTTCAAAACACTATAGACAATTCTCTGCGTTTGGCACAATTTTCATGACAGAAATCTCTTGTTTTCACAAGGAACACACAATGATTCAAAATTCTAAAGTCAATTGCCCTATTATGTACACTGACTCATCACATCGGCAAACACCTGTCACACAGCTTTACAATTAGCTATCAGAGCTTTGGAAGAGGCAGAGCCACAGCTAGAAGAGTGAGAGTAAGAGGAGGAGGACGGGGAGGACACGGACGAGGACGAGAAAGGACCGTAATCTCTGATGAGATCAGAGCCATTTTGGTTGACCATTTGGTCAACGAAATTATTTTACAGTAGTTGTTTAGTTGTTTACGTATCTCTCTCCATATTCTACAATCCTCAACACAATTGAGGATTTTTGTTTGACTGGAGATGAAAGTGTGTGACCAAAATCCACAAATGCGTGTACCCTTTCTCTAAGCACACTTATGTATGTACTGTCTGTAGCAAGTGTAACACTGAACAAAAAAAAGGCCTAAATCATTATGATGAATGTATAAGAAGTGTTTTCCATTTACAGTTTTTCTCAATTGCTAAAACACAAACACCTACTGGTTGAACAACTTTCCCAATTGCTTGAATTATTTCTCAGAACTCTTCACCCTTTTGTCAATACCTTGAACAATTTTCACATAGTAGAACACAATTTGCAAAACTCATTGATGCGTCTTTGCAAAACTCTAAGCACAATCTCATTGTTAAAACACATGTTGCATTCTTAGATACATGCAATGCAAAATGGTGAACATACATCTCACCTTTTCATCACAAATAAAGCACAAATGCCATACGCTAAGCACAGTGGGTCAAAATTGACTTTACCTTATGTCAAATAAGCTGACACCTCCAATACAAGCCAATTGGAAGAGCAACCAGGTTTTTGAGTGTTGCAGCTTGCAAGTGGATGCCAATCAGACACAAGGAGGACAGAGAGTCCAATTGTGAGGGGGGTGGCAAAGAAGAGGAAGAGGAGGTAAAGGAAAGGGAAGAGTGGCAATTTCTAACCAAATTAGAGGCAGCATTATAGATCATGTTCTCGTCCATGGGTTGACGACAAAGGAGTCAGAATTGAAAGTTCCACCCAATCTGTATTTTTTTGGAGGCCATGGAATATCCCTGTGGTGAGGAACAGTGTCAAGGATGGATATGACACACTAGGGGGTTCTTTCCCCGTTGCCTGGCAAGGGACATCATTGCTTGTGATGTGGATGAGGTGCTGTAGCCTCACCCAGTCCAAATGAAGCCCAGTGATCTGTTGTTTGCAGCACTGTATACAGCACATGTAGTTTTCATTTGTGCTGTATCGCTATAATTTACAGTTTTTCTCAATTGTTTACACACATTTTCTGAGAGCATGCCTCATACTCTTAGAACACTATACACAAAACACAACAACACACACACAATAGGCAAAGTCCTTCAATAACAATGTTATTTATTCTCAAAATGCTATTTTGTTGTCAAATGACACATACAAACCATCATATGAATAAATATTTATAAGAACCAAAAGAACCTCTCATTTGTTTTGGTCTGGCCACAGCATCACATCCAATGTTTTCTGGCAAGTAGTGGGTGAAATAGTGTCTAGCATGGCAAATCCATCCATGAAAAGCATCAGTTGCTATATCTCCACATGCGTCTTCCATAGCTCTGATTGCTAATTGTAAAACTGTGAGACAGGTGTTTGCCCATATAATTCATTGATGTGAGTCAGTGTACATAGGAGGGCAATTGACTTTAGAATTTTGAATGACAGTGTGTTCCTTGTGAAAACAAGAGATTTTCTTCAAGAAAATTGCGCCAAATGCAGAGAATTGTAAGTAGTGTTTTGAAAAAAATTGTGTTTTAGAACTGCAATTTGAGTGTAAAGCATGTACAGCATGTAAAGCATGTGTGTTGCGCTTGTAGTTCAGCAGAATTGGATCAGGGGGTTAGTGCATGAATTCCATGTTGTGGTCATTGTGTCCCAAGGACAATGATTTGTGTGTAAACAACTGAGAAAAACTGTAACATGTAATTCTTCCACTTTATGTATTTTAGTCTATGTACAATACATATACATCAGTAGTTTTGCTTTTTCAGTTGAAAATGCATGTTTAGTGCCGTAAAAAATGACATGTATACATCTGAGAGTTGTGCTTTCCATTTTTTTGTGTAGTGTTTACTAACTGCTTCAGTTGTGATTTCATTTGACTGTGTTGTTTCTGATTTGAAAATGGAGTTTGGTTTTGAGCACACATAAAACTGTTTTGAGGCAATAGTTTGCTTTTGCAACAAGAATCCGAAGTTTTGGGAAATGGTTTTGGACAACTGGAGTTTGTGTTTACAGTTTGGAGAAAATCGTGCATGGTTTCGGAAATTGTGTTTTAGCACTTGAGAAAAACTGTATCATAGTGTTTCACATTAAGCACATCAGGGTTCAACTGGTTGTTATAAATGTCTATTCATATGATGGTTTGTGTGTGTCATTTGACAACAAAATAGCATTTTGAGAAGAAATAATACTGTTTTGAATGCAAAGTTTCATTTTGCAGGAGAATTGAGGGGTTTAGCCCATTGTGTGTGTGTTTTTCTGACTTGTGTGTAGAGTTCTGAGAGTATGAGGCATGTTTTCAGAAAATGTGTTTAAACAATTGAGAAAAACTGTATCATGAATGGAGAAGAAGTGTTTTCCATTTATCATAGTGTTTTACATTAAGCACATCAGTGTTCAACTGGTTGTTATAAATGTCTATTCATATGATGGTTTGTGTTTGTCATTTGACAACAAAATAGCATTTTGAGAAGAAATAATGCTGTTTTGAATGCAAAGTTTCATTTTGACTTGTGTGTAGAGTTCTGAGAGTATGAGGCATGCTCTCAGAAAATGTGTGTAAACAATTGAGAAAAACTGTAAATTATAGCGATACAGCACAAATGAAAACTACATGTGCTGTATACAGTGCTGCAAACAAGAGATCACTGCCAGGCAATGGGGAAAGAACCCCCTAGTGTGTCATATCCATCCTTGACACTATTCCTCACCACAGGGATATTCCATGGCCTCCAAAAAATTAGAGATTCAATTCTGACTCCTTTGTCATCAACCCATGGACAAGAACATGATCTATAATGCTGGCTCTAATTTGGATAGAAATTACCAGTCTTCCCTTTCCTTTACCTCCTCTTCCTCTTCTTTACCACCCCCCTCACATTTGGACTCTCTGTCCTCCTTGGGTCTGATTGACATCCACTTGCAAGCTGCAACCCTCAAAAACCTGGTTGCTCTTCCAATTGGCTTGTATTGGTGGTGTCAGCTCATTTGACATGAAGTAAAGTCAATTTTGACCCATTGTGCTTAGCGTATGGCATTTGTGCTTTATTTGTGATGAAAAGGTGAGATGTATGTTCACCATTTTGCATTGCATGTATCTAAGAATGCAACATGTGTTTTAACAATGAGATTGTGCTTAGAGTTTTGCAAAGACGCATCAATGAGTTTTGCAAATTGTGTTCTACTATGTGAAAATTGTTCAAGGTATTGACAAAAGGGTGAAGAGTTCTGAGAAATAATTCAAGCAATTGGGAAAGTTGTTCAACCAGTAGGTGTTTGTGTTTTAGCAATTGAGAAAAACTGTATAGCGATACAGCTCAAATGAAAACTAGTGCTGCAAACAAGAGATCACTGGGCTTCATTTGGGCTGGGTAAGGCTACAGCACCTCATCCACATCACAAGCAATGATTTCCCTTGCCAGGTAACGGGGAAAGAACCCCCTAGTGTGTCCTATCCATCCTTGACATTGTTTCTCACTACAGGGATATTACATGGCCTCCAAAAAATTAGAGATTGGGTGGAACTTTCATATCTGACTCCTCTGTCGTCAACCCATGGACGAGAACATGATCTATAATGCTGCCTCTAATTTGGTTAGAAATTACCACTCTTCCCTTTCCTTTACCTCCTCTTCCTCGTCTTACCCACCCCCCTCAGATTTGGACTCTGTCCTCTTTGTCTCTGATTGGCATCCACTGCTGCAAACTTCAAAAACCTGGTTGCTCTTCCAATTGGCTTGTATTGGTGTCAGCTCATTTGACATGAAGTAAAGTCAATTTTGACCCATTGTGCTTAGCGTATGGCATTTGTGCCTTATTTGTGGTGAAAAGATGAGATGTATGTTCACCATTTTGCATTGCATGTATATAAGAATGCAACATGTGTTTTAACAATGAGATTGTGCTTAGAGTTTTGCAAAGACGCATCAATGAGTTTTGCAAATTGTGTTCTACTATGTGAAAAATGTTCAAGGTATTGACAAAAGGGTGAAGAGTTCTGAGAAATAATTCAAGCAATTGGGAAAGTTGTTCAACCAGTAGGTGTTTGTGTTTTAGCAATTGAGAAAAACTGTAATGCCCAGGAGGGATAAATTACTATTTGATATGTATGACTAGGTATCCCTACACTGTCATGTTTTATCTTACCAGGCATATTCACAAAGACATCCAGTGAGGGTTTTTTGCCCATTTGTTGTAATTTTTTGTGTTTTACACTAAGAACATGAAAAAATAATAATGTATTTTCTTAGGTGTAAACTGAATGTGTTTTGTCTGCTGCTAAGGTGTGTTGAGCATATGTCTGGTGGAAGTGGTAATGGGGATGAACAAAAAAACCTGTTTATGTTGTCAAGACAAGCAGAATAAAACACACAGACAAACACACACCCACACACACACACAAACACACACACACATCAATGCTGTAGTATTATTGTGGCAGTAATGATCGTCCGCTTTATTTCCCTCTAATGGGCTTTTCCTCTCATAAAAAAATCCTCATGCTCGACATCAGCAGCAATGACCATGAGATGCTCGACAAAGAAAAGGAAAACAAGCCTGCCTGAGAACCCTCCCTGTCAGTGCTGAAAGGTATCCTACCAGGGGGTCTTCTAATTAATCCACTGCCCAAACGTGTGTCTGGGAGAGAGGAGCGCATCTGCTATGCAAAGCCGCCAGAAATCCTCCAGCTGCCCATTATGGCTAGAACTTTTCATCTCACTCACACATCAACGGGAAGGATTCTTTTTTCCCGGTGGGGGAAATGCCTTATTTTTCATAATCCCCTCCCTCTCTCTCTCTTTCTAGCTCTCTCTCTTTCTGTCTTTCTGTCTCTCTGTCTTTCTCTCTGTCTCTCTCGTTGTCTCTGTCTCTCTCTCTCTCTGACTCTATCTCTCTCTCATTTTCTCTCTCTTTCTCTCTCTCTGTCTCTCTCTCTTTCTTATCCATATTTCATGAAGAACACTAGAGGTATGAAAGCGTCTGGGACTAATCCGCTACAGGATATTTAGTCCCAGATTAAAATCGTTTGCCTCACTGGCTCATAATTCTGTTCCCATTGATTGCCTGTGTCAGGCCCAAAATGCGGGTGAAGGATGTACTGTTCCTCTCTGCCACCTATAGTTCTGAAATTCCATTAATAATGGCGTCTCTGTAGTGCAGTATATCCATTATATACGAAAAAGTGGGAAGAGGTGGAGAGACAGAGAGGGACTAGGGGAGGTGATGGAAATGAAAGAGAAAGAGAGAGAGAGAGAGAGAGAGAGAGAGAGAGAGAGAGAGAAAGAGAGAGAGAGAGAGAGAGAGAGAGAGAGAGAGAATGACAGAACAAGAGAGAGAGCGAGAGAGAGAACAAGAGAGAAAGAGAATGAGAGAGAGGAAGAGAGAGCGAGAGAGATAATTAGAGAGAGAGAATGAAAGAGAGAGAGAGAGGAAGAGAGAGAGAGCGAGAGAGAGAGAGAGAGAGAGGTGAGGGGAAAAGTCAAAAAATGGTCGGGTGGTTAAAAGCAAGCACAACTCAGAGCTCCTGTCAGGGTGTCTGACTTTATGGTCATGAAGTTATTATTAATAGCATTTGCCTGCTATATTTATAACCTCTATCAAGAAAAAAGAAAAAGAAAGGAAAACAGAGTGTGGTGGGAGACGGGCGGACGGCCGACAGGCAGGCAGGCAGGCAGGCAGGCAGGCAGGCTGCTAGCGGACGATCTGCATGTAAAGGTGGTGTGCCAAGAAAAGGCAGATAAATCATTCACCTTATCAAATCCCCACTCAGCTGTCCTCCACAGCACCAGCCACGCTCACGGCCCACTTTCCCCAAATCCTCGCGCCTGTCAATTACAGATGGCATCTCGCCACAGGTATGATGTCTGCACAGAACAGAGCCAGCCGGATCTCGCCGGACCCTGCCGCAGCCAGAGCAGAACGGGCTTAAGACAAGTCCTCCACCTCGTGTCAGAGGTCAGTTGGAGCTGGAGCTCTGATCCCCTCACGCCACAGAAAGGAAAAGATGCATGTGTTCTGGATGTATAGGTTGCCGTATATAGGGGCACATGGCTGGTGTATACAGCTGGCAGACATAATGACCTCCCCGCAAGCTGATGCTGGGGTCAAGGTGGTGCTTGGGCATGAGCCCCTCATATGGGCTAAAGGAAAGTCGGCATCTGCACCTTAGATGTATAATAATGTCTCGCCTGGTGAACGCCAAAATATGAAAATAGCAAGTAGGAAAATAAGGAGGAGCTTTCAGATGCTGACACGTATACTACTTCTTGAAAGCCGGACATTTACAACAAGTCTTAGGACAAAGCTGGACAACAAATCTTTCAGGCTTCACTCATTCTCAATGTCTACAGTTTGCTGGTTCCCTCATATGGACCACATAAGGTTCAGACTCAAGCATGCAATGGATGGGAAGCACAAGTGGGGTCTGCGTTTATGTTTTAGTCTGGTGTTTCGCCCAGTGCGTAACTCCAAAAAACACAGTACAAACTCAAGTACAACCCCCAGTTTGAAAAACCTCTAAATCAAAAGCTGATTTCTGAAAGTATTTAGCTCCCGTGTGCTATCTTTACCCTCCTTGAGTTTGCCTACCCAGCTGTGCCATTACTTACTTTGCTATTAACCAAATTGGACCAACAAATAAGAAATAGGGTAGTGCAAGGCACTCTTAGTCTTCTTCTAAAAAAGCTTTATTTCATCAGGCTAATTCATACTTGAACAAGATGTCAACAGGACTAATAAGTGTGGTTAAATTACGAATGGTAAAGAAACTATTGAAGTGGTAATGACCTAATTTTAATTGTTAGCAGGAGTGAAGCAGCACATATGAAGAACAGAAAGCCTAGTGTAGTGCTGGGCTGAAACACGTATACAGTAGCTTCTTGTAATATGTTAGATTAGGAAACTTGGACAGACATAAACATTTAACATGTAATAGTTTTGCATGACATTGTGTTACTGTAATGCAGCAGTCACTGCATTAGTCTACGTTCTTGGCGTCTCGTGCTGATGGTTTTGCTTGGGTGTTTTTGTCAGCTAGCTACAAACCTAAACCTGATGCACTCAGCAATGCAGTGTCCATTATACTGCATATGCTGTTTCATGCCGCTCCATTGCACAGACAGTTCTGACAGCCAGACAGGTGAAGCTGCCTTGGCTTTGCAACACAGACACAGTGATAACTCTTATTTTAAAGCTTTACTTTTTTGTAACATCATTATTATTCACCATTATTGACCTTGCCATAAGGGACCATGTGAGAGAAATGTCACCAATAAGTAATTAAAATGAAAATGATTGCATATCAAATGATTTGGTGTGAGGGATAACGTGGCTAAGTCTTGAGCAGAGGCCTTTGGCTTTTCTGTGACAGGCTCTGCCCTTGTAGTGCAAGCTGTTCTGCTACTGTATTCATTCTCCGTTCAAGGTTAAATGAGTATTTGGTCGAAGCGGCCTGATTAACTGCAATGGCACAAAGTACGGTGTTATCTCCCCTGGATTTGCATTATATCCTCTACTAAGAAGGTTATGTTTTGACCTGTGGTGGTTGGGTAGTTGGTCTATTTAATGGGCAAATCTTCCATTATAAACAAACAGGAATAAATACTAAATTAAGTACAAGTGTTGAAGTACAACTGTGCTTGGAAAGGCTTTGTAGAAGTAGCATAGGAAATATGGAAATATGTACTTATTTAAATTACTGTGTGGGTTTGTCATGTATTTTCCCGATGGAGTAGGATGTGTATTACAGCATTTGTTCGGGGACAACCAGTAGGAAAAAAGGTTCCAGTGGAAGTGAGAATAATTACCATGTGAGGTGTGCTTAAAGCATTCAGAATGAACACATTTCTCCCTGAGGAAGAAGCAAACTTTGAGGAGAGGTGGAAGAGAGAGGAGAAAGCGTATTGGTCTCAGGATGTAGATAGGGCTTATTAATATAGCCTTTAGAAATGTTGTGTCCTGAAACTCCCCTAAACTTCTCCAAAATGTCACTGAAAGTTGTCTCCAGATCGCTCTGTGTTCTTTTTCTGGCTCTGCAGGGCTACTGTAGTAATACATTAATAATTGAGAGGAAGACTGTAACAGCTGAGAGATTATGGGACTCTGCAGGAAGAACACTTCTGTGAGAAACCAAAATATTTTCTGGTACATAATAAAAGCGCATAGGGTCCCCTACCCCTCAAAGTATACACTTGTAAACATGTGTGACCACAAGGACACACTTGTTTTTAACCCACAGCATGGTCGCCGTACGGTTGTCTGAGCCCCGATTGCTTGGGTCAGGGGCGAGAGTTTCATGTGTATAACAGCAAACAAGCCAAAACACTTGCCGAGAAGATTGTGCCATTTGTGAGGAGTCTGGCCAGCAAACAAAAGAGCAGATGGTTGGCCACAATGGAAGGAAGGCGATAATGACAGTTCCGCAAAGCAGGATTGCATTTTTTTAGTTTTTTTGTTTGGGATGCTGTGTTTCGTTAAGATCCCTTCTCTGGCTTCCCCTGGCACGACTGACAAACTGAAGAAGGAGCCACTTGTAGACAAATTGTGTCTGTGGCTGTGTGTGAGGCAGAGAGAGTAAGAGAGAGAGAGAGAGAGAGTATGAAAGAGAGAGAGAGAGAGAGAGAGAGAGACACACAGAGAGAGAGAAAGAGAGAGAGAGAGATT
Source organism: Coilia nasus (assembly GCA_027475355.1). Lineage (NCBI taxonomy): Eukaryota > Metazoa > Chordata > Actinopteri > Clupeiformes > Engraulidae > Coilia > Coilia nasus. The sequence continues at coordinate 4,634,597 of CM050202.1, forward strand.
ATGTGTGTGGCTAGTATCTATTTCTGTCTCAGTTCAGTAATCATTAAGTGTCAGCAAGTACAGTAAGTAGTTTTTGGGATACAAACACTTAAAGAAGAGAAAGAGGGAAGAGTTTGTTTCCTGAAAGTACTCCACTGGGGGTGTGGGTGAGGAGGGACAGTTCAGGGAGCTTTTTGCTTACATAATGATAGTTGTACTTAAACAAGATTGCCATTGCAGGCATTAGAGTCTATGGCTGAACTGCTTGTTACAGAAACCATAGGGCAGGATGATGCCAGAAAGATGGCGATGTTATTACAAACATCTTCTCAGTCACAAACTCCAGTTTATACAGGCCCTGGGCTCTCATTAGTGACCCTCTGAGCTAGCACACTCTTTTAAACAGGCCCCAAAAACACAATCAAATATTTATATCATCCTTTTTTGGGAAAATAATATATGCAGATTTTCCGCCTACAATAGATAATGCACCTAACCACTTAGGCTACATGCACAATGTCAAGTGTATTTTTCTATTGTCAAAATGGCACACTGAAGTCTTATTATTAAGAATTTGGGTAATGTTGTTGTAATGTTGTGGTAAAGTGTTTTCGGTAACACTTTGTAACAGCTGTTTTTAAAGTGTATCTAAATGTAACAGTATTTCATATTATGTACTTACACTCTAACTCAAGTGTAACCCTAATCCTAACCCTAAGTTTCAAAGAATACACAGTGTTACATATTGTTAGAAACTTTCTTACACTGTACTTCATGATGTAGAGACACTGTAACAGGGTGTGTAAAATAAATTGTAACCACATTTTTTTGTTCCACTAGCAGAAGAGCGAATCGTTCTGCTAGCCGTGTAGCATATACTAAAAGGCTACACCACTGTACACACCACGATCCAGCACTCACTCCAAGTCCTCTGGGTTCTAATCTTACACAGTACGTACTGTAGGAGCCAAGAGGGAGAAGTCTTCCCCTGAGTTCCAGCCCTGCTACTGTAGTTTGGAGACAAGCTTCCCCTTTTCTCCATTCTTCTGGGCACTCGTGTTGATTCCCTGGGGTGCCACCACTTTTAATGAGCCCCCCAGTGAAGATCACATTAGATGTGGGGAACTGCTTGACAGGATGCCCATTTTTTTTTTTTTTTAAAGAAACCAACCCCTTTACCTGTACATCCGCAATTCCCGGGATGGTCGTCCTTCATGCAGTTCTGTTTCACTGAAAAATGTGTTGCACTCACCATTGCTTCCTTTCTCTTCTTCCCATCTCTTTCTCTCCCTCTCTCTCTCTTTCTCTCCCTCTCTCTCTCTTTCTCTGTCCCTTTCTCTCTTGCTTGACTTGAGAGGGTGGAATCTCATCTAAATTTGAAAAAGAGCATCTTGTGGAAGGGGTGGAATTCCCACGCGAGAGAGGTGCTTGCCCCGAAATTCAGATGTGTAGTCTCGCTCTGAAATGCAACACCATCAAAGGGCAAAATGAGATCATTTGCCAGATGGGGAGAGAATATAATACTCCTAAGTCTCAGTGCATCCCAGAACTGTTTACTGGTTGGTGTGACAGTGGTGCTTTATTTCTCCATGTAACCTCTGCTGTAATCTTTGTATTCACCAAAACCATTGTAGAAGGAATGCATTTCATAATTTACTATTTTTCATGACTTGATTTTATTTTTGCGACTTGATTGAATTAATAACTCAAACATTCCATTGTAAGAACATCTATTTCTTCCTGTCTTGGATCCTCTGCCACTGCTGATGGACTAGTGTAAGTATGCTTCAACTTTTAAGCAAGGTTTTTAAATTTCACCAAATCTGTTATTACCATCTTATAATGCATTGTAACTACACATTTGTAAGGGAAAAGTGTAATGAGTAGGAATGCATTTACATTGCTGGGATATTTGGACTCTGCATTGCTTGTGACTTTAGCCACGTGACTCCAGATCAGTTACACTCTATTTCAAGGGTCCCTGTTACAGTGTATCTACATCATGAAACACAGTGTAACAAAGTTTGTAACAATATGTAACATTATATACTTATACCGTACCTTAGGGTTAGGGTAAAGGTTAGGATTAGGGTTAATATTAGGTACATTGTAATTACATAATATTACATGTTGTTACATTTAGATACACTGTAAAGAGAACTGTAAAATCAGGTTTTACCCTCCTAATCTCTGCAGGACTGGAACACTTTGATTCGTGCATTCATTTCATCCATGATCTACATCCCTCCTGTTCCTTGTTTTTTGTTCACACAAATGTCTTTTATTAAGTTTCTATTCAAGCCTCATTGGGATGCAATGTGTGTTCCGCCTGTAGCAGGAACAGCTGTCTATTCTTCCAACTAACTCTGAGGCAGAGGGCGTGCTCGCTCGTGTCTGTTTATATGAATGCTGTTTATTACAGCTTAATTGTGGTGCGGAGAACTAGCTCTCCCACCCATCCATTCCCATTCACTCCCCGCTAATCGCTAATTGCACGCATGCGCTAGGGACGAATACTGTAGCTGTGCCGCATGTTCGGCTGTGTGATAAACTAGTATCTCGAGGCATGAGTAAGGGTGAAAGAGACTCAAAGACAATAGAATGAAATGTAAGGATATTTTCATGCTTGTATGATCCAGAGCTCTCTCGGGCTGTAGAGATGCAAGTAGACTAAAGAAGGCTAAGCATCAGATGCTGACAAAAGGATGAAAAGAAAGAACGCATGTTAGACACGTCTGACACCGACCTCTCTGTGGACCGGGAGGGTTTTGGTGGAGTAATCAGAGTAATTGCCTGTAATGAAGCAGAGTCCAAACACATCCATCTGCACCCAAAACAAACAGAACGGATCCGGAGTAATGAAGTGCCCACAGGAAATGGGGAGGGAGGGAGGGAGGGTATGGGGATGGGGGTGGCGGTAGTAGATAGGGTGGGGTGGGGAGGAGAGGGGTGGGCATGCTGACAGCCAATTGGAGCCGAGTGCCTAATGCGATCCGTCATTGAGGAGGCTACTGCAGGCCCCAAATGGCATGTGTGTCCATATGTTTTGTGTGTGTGAGTGTGTGTCCGTGTGTGTGTCCATATGTTAATGTGTTTGTTAGCATGGGAGTATCTGCATACAAGTGTGTGGAAGTATGTGCCTCTGAAAGAGTATGTGTGTCTGGGTCTGAATGTGCATATTTGTGCTTTGTGTGTGTGTGTAGATGCATGTGTGTGTGTGTGTAGATGCATGTGTGTGTGTGTGTGTGTGTGTGTGTGTGTAGATGCATGTGTGTGTGTGTGTGTGTGTGTAGATGCATGCATTTTTGTGTTTATGTGTTTGTGCTTGTGTATGTCTGTGTCTACATGTGTTTGTGTGTGTGTGTGTGTTGTGTTTGTGTGTGTGTGTGTGTGTGTGTTTGTGTGAGGAAAGGATATGCAAGTGAATGTGTAATGCCTTAGTCCGTCTGTATGTGCACGTTTGTGCCTGAGTAGTGTGTATGTGTGTGTGTATGCGTGACTATGTATGTATGTGTGTGTGTGTGTGTGTTTGTGTGTGTCTATGTGTGCGCACCCGTGTTTGCATTAGCACGCGAGCAGCAGTTTGTGGCTCAGCAGGGGAGCGTGCACAGTGGCGGTGGCGCGGCGGCGGAGATGGAGCTCAAAAGCGGCTCGGGAGGGAGGCCCTAGTGGGAGCCACTCCGCCAGATTGGAGCGCCGACGGGCACAGGGGCGGTGGGCACATCCTTCACAAGCTGCTTCTTAGCTCCCATCGCCTCCTTGCTCCACCACAGGCCTCTGGAAGTGTTTGTTTTTGCCTGCATTGTTTACTTTGACCCCCCCCCCCCCCACCATCTATGTTTTTTATTTTCCCCTCCCTCCACTTCATACATTTATTCAGTTACACTTTATTTTACTGTCCCTGTTACATCTATTAGGTACAGGGTAATATAGTGTGTAACAATATGTAACAATACTTAAATTACACTGTGCCATAGGGTTAGGGTTAGGGTTAGGGTTAAGTATGTACAGTGTAAGTACATAATACTTCATGCTCTTACATGTACATATGCTAAAAAATTGAAATTTTTTCATCATTTTTTGTGTTCTGTAATGAACTGTAAACTACAGAAGCCTTCAGTGGTGAACACAAAACAATACCTGGATGCTTTAATTTGTTCCAGAACTGCTTTACACTATATTTCACATCATTGGTACATTAAAATGGAAAACCTGTGGGAAAATCTATGATGCTAATAATCAAACTCTAAAAGAGTCTACTGATGCAGCCTGGTGTTTTTTATTATTATTTTTTGCGGTGCTAACAGTTAAGAAGTGCTGTCATGGCTGTGCTCATCAGAAAAGGAGAGTCTGGGTTCTAATGTGAACATACCCTTTCTCAGAGAAGCTGCATGGCAAGTCCCTGCGCAGATCTTAACATCTTTAATTTTAACCACGATTTCATTTCTTCTGCCACACTTGAAGGCACTTAAAGATAACATTGTGGAGGCTTTGAGATTACATTTGCCTCCTTTGCACATTCTCACACATGCTCTCTTTCTCTCTTTTCTCTCCTCTCCTCCTCCCTCACTCCCTCTCGCTTCCTCACTGTATTACCTTGTCTTGGTTCCATCCTGGATAATAAGCCAAGGTCACATGAAAAGGATCTCTCTCGTCAGTGGAGTGAGGTTATCATTATGGAGGCTAAATGAGCAGAGCTTGTTGTGAGGAGCTGTCCCCCCCCCCCCCCCCCCTCTCCACCATGTTTGTTGTTCAAAGCGGGGCCTCTCTCCACTGCACAGTTTGTGTAGCTTTCTTCTTTAGCCTCATCAGCAAATACGAGCAAATCAGTCCCACTGGGCGTGAAGTAGGCCAAAGAAGTTAGTTAATGTTGATTTCTGGTTTTTCATCCTTTCACTTACAGAAATATGAAAGCTTGTTCATCTGGCGGTTTTCATCCAGCCTATCGACTGTGTGTGAGAGATGAGGGTTTTTTTATTGTTCTTTCACTTGGTCTATATTTCACCATGATCCAGACTGGTATGAGTTTGTATCTGTTGTTCATCATATGAAAGGGTCACAAGGTCACCACCATGATAACAACAATCTCAGTCTAGTGTGCTCCTCTTTGTTCTCCTCATGTTCAATTATTAGTACAACATTCTAAGATGATTTATTTGGTTTTGCAAGCAAATAGTATTTTTTTTAAATAATAAGGTCGCAGACTGTTATCAACCGACAGTAATTCAACAGCCCAGACATAACAGTTTTCCTCAGCTGCCTTGGTGCATTTATCAGATTTAAATTAATTTTGTGTTTGCACAACCTGTTTGCTCAGCCTCCACATCATCTAGCCGCTTACGCACATCCTCAAAGAGCATTTTTCTCATTCTATTAAATGTTGTGCGATCGCATCTGCACAGTCAAGCAAAATCGTCTGATACAATCGACTGATTAATTTCATCTCTCAAAGCAGTGCATGACATGCATACAGGTTAACATACAGGTTAACAAGTTATCATTGTCTGTCAACCGAAGTTGTTCCAGTCGCATGGTACATTGTTGACATTGTAATATTTGCCAAATATATTATGGAATATAATATTTGTTTTGATTGTACATATGATTAATGAGGATCATTAAAAAACAGTGAATCCATTCAGAGGCATACAATGACTGCAAAACCATTTAAACCACTATGTCAGAGTATATTTGCTAAGCTAACATGGGCAAAATGCAGTACTATGAATGTGTTAAAAAACAAACCAGAGTGTGTGTGGTCCACCTATTTACAACACCAGCTCATTCTCATTGGCTTAGAGTTTATTCCCCATTACATTTACTCTGCACTTGATGATGATAAATCTATAATGGTGGCACTGACATGTTCACTGACAAGTGTGTTTACTTTTGAGACACAAACAACTGGCAAATACAACAATTTTAATTATCTTATGTTCTTATCTTAATAATCCATGGTGTAAGAACCATTTTTGAGTTAATAGTAAAACAGTAAATGTGCACTATAGGGTCGTCCACATTTCTTAGTTATAATCTTTACTTTGGACAAGACTTTTACTTTGATATCCAGTCAGAGGGCCTTAGACCTAATATGGCCACCGCTCACATAATATAGTGAAACAAAGAACAAAAAAGTTGTGTTTGGAGATTGTGTATATAGTTCTTTACAACCTTTGAAGCTTTGGAGTTTGAAAATATTTAGTTTAGAATGATTTCCTTGGATATACCTTGTGCCTTCTGAACCATCTTACTAAGTATACTTACTAACCATCTTGGAACTGGAATTATTTGAAGCTTTTTGGTTTGTTTATTCACCAACTTGACTGCCTGCCTACTCACCTGCCTGCCTGCCTACTTACGGTACAAATCCACTTGCTCCGTCTGGTCCGTTATGAAAACGTACTGCCTCCCCTTGTGTTGCCGGATAGGGACTGCATGTATATTTTCAAAATGTTTGGGCATGGGCGTGTCTTTGGAATCTACGAGGCTATCTGTCTACCTGTATCTATCGATATAGCAAGCTAGCAAACCATAATAACTGCCGACTCTGCCCTTACCAAACTTTGCACATGTGTTGTGTTACATGCACACACACATAAAACCCACCAGACGATAACTGGAACGAGATAAATACACCTTCACGAGAACCGCGGGTGTCATGGGATATCTCCGTGTGCTCTACTTTTATTGGATAACGCAGACGCGTTCGACGGATACATTTGCATAAAGTTGAGCAGAGCCCAACTTCTTGACGTGCCGGAGCTATCCAAACGGCCGTGTCGCATTCCCGGCAAACCTTGCGGGAGCAGCCGTGAGGACGTGCCGGACTCAATTGAAATTGAATTGAATGCGTGCAGCACGGTGAATGTGACGGAGCAAGTGGATCACCGCTGTTACCTGCCTTCCCTGACCTCCGTCCGTCTGTCCATCCATCCATTCATCCTTGTCAAAAAAGGTAAAGTTCAATTTATTTGGAAAACTTGTCAAAGAAGCGAATACAGTGGTTCCTCGTTATTCGCGGGAGTTACGTTCTAAAAATAACCCGCGAAAGGCGAAATCCGGGAAGTAGTCAGCTTTATTTTTTACAATTATTATAGATGTTTTAAGGCTGTAAAACCCCTCACTACACTTATACACTTTTCTCAGACAGGCAAAGTTCACACTTGCAAACATACAGCACTTCAGAGCCACACAGCTAGCGGTGGAAGATTTATGTAAATGTTACAAGCTGAGCGCATTCTGTACTGTACAGGAGATTGCATGCAGTAAAATAAATCCGCGAAAGGTAAACCGCGATATAGCAATGGACCACTGTACACCACTACACCATGGTGTGGTGTTATGTGTAGATGCTCTGAGAAAATCATCATTGTTTATATAAACATAAGGATCTATTTGTGAAATGTACCAAAGCAACTGAGAAAAACTATAAGAATTGAATCCTTACAGTACCTTTAACACCAACTTCTCACATACCCTGACTTTTATCATTGCCGACACCTTATTTGAATCTTTCTTTTGTCATAGTCTCTACAGTGTCAGCGCATAGTTTGTGGACACATAAACTGGCTTTAAAAACAAAGACGATTTAAAGTTATACTCAGGCTGAATTGACACTGTTTATTGTATTAAAGTGCCATGACAGCTGTGGACTTACCTCATCACTATCCTTAGATGACCAGTGCAAAGTAAACAAGCTTTATACTGCCTTCAAATCACAAGGGTCTCATTCATTGCCTGTTACAATGCGCTATAATAGAGTGGACTGGCCCAATGGCGTACCCACTGAAGAACAGACTGTAAGTGCAGGCAGACAGCATGCACAGCAATTACAGGAGGATAGCTGTGTGACCTCTGTGTATGTAATGGGTATTTGTCTTTATCTGTAGACGGAGTGCATCAAGGTTATGAGAGTAATACAAGGTACTTGTTTGTTATTGGAGTGTATTTCATCAAGGACCCCACTGTGTTCAATATGTTACAAGCTGCAGAGAAGAAAAGCACTCGGGGCAGAGCTTATGCAAAACACTTTCACAAAGAAGCCCTTCGGGCTATACGAATAAAGTAGGATATAGTGCTTCGTCTGTGTAGGGGATTTTAAACCACGAATAAAAGATGTATTTTTTTAGAACAGTGGTCATGATGACTTTAGTGCATACCCTCTTCCCTGCCCTGGAGTAAAATAGTGAGAGAGAGAGAGAGAGAGAGAGAGAGAGAGAGAGATAGGGAAAGGGAGGGAGGGAGGGGAGAGAAAGAGGAAAGAAAGAAAGAGAGAACAAATGGATTGTGGCTGTGAAGATGTTTGAAGACGCACTCTACATCACATGTGGTCACTCTGTGTTGCGTGCAAACTGTACTAAGCTGCAGGGGCTATCTTGACGCTGTTAGCCAGCGACCTGCCTGAAGTGACCTAAAAAAGTAGATAAATAAATAAAATAGTAAATAAACTAAAAAGTAGATAAATAAATAAAATAGGCAACAGAATATAAGAGGGAAAGAAATGTGTCATCTTGTTTTCCTTTAATCAGCATCAGCATCTTTTGTTCCCATAGCCACCAAAAAAAAATGTCAAAATGATAGACTTTTTTTAAATTCTACTTTGGTGTTATTACTTTGAACAGTTGTCAAACAGGAGCAGTTGGAGCCGTGATAAAAGAGTTCATTTTTCGCGGTGCGTAACTTTGCGATTGCTGCGGCTTAACGGTAACGCTGTGATTTACGCCGACGTGAGTTAATGACGGCGACAGAAATGGTACACAGATGGCCTGTAAATGAGACGCTAAGTGGCACATATTGGTTATAATAGAGTGAGAGCTGTCTTTAGCCACTGAGCCATTCATTTAAGACCCGTTTGTACTTCAGCTAGCTGTCTCAGGTGTTCGTTGGTTCGCTGACAGTTGCTGCTGGGTCGAAATGAATCAGGGCATTATTACATTTTTTTTTCCTCCTTCTTCTTCTTCTTCTTCTTCTTCTTTTTTCTTCTGTGCAACATTTCACTGTTACAGTGTCGTCTTTGTTTTCAACCTGCAATGGCATTGATGTGACAAATGCTTTGTGGTGCAGTTATTTTTAAATGACCACCAAAGATCTCATAATCGTCAGTGCCAGTGAGGTCTTGTTGTTATTGTTGTGGGTTGTTGTTGTTGTTATTGTGGCCATCCTGTGTGGTGTGATGTTGTGTAAGGTTTTTGTCTGGTCGTGCTGCATCAAAGGACTCGTGCCTGGCAGGATGGAAGAATATTACAGGTGACAGCAGTTCCTGCGGCTCTTGTCCTCACTGTAGAAAAGTGACTGCATGTGGTTTCAGTGCATAAACAAACCTTGTCTGTGTGCTCCGTGTGTGTGTGTGTTGTGAGATTGTGTTTGTGAGAGGAAGGATGAGAGAGTGCATGTGTATGTGTAATGGTGTAATGGCTTGGTATCAAGACGCCATTAAGTTGATGCAGTGGCTGTTTTTTTTTTTTGCTCTTCAGGCTCCCTGCCAGATTATTCACTGACACAGTGGCAGTATTGATTTCATTTTGCTAGACTTCCAAATGGGTAAATCAACTGAGGAATTTGAGATCACCACAAATCTGAAGACACATACAGTGGCTTATCAATACATATCAATCTTTAAAGCTATACGGTGTCAGGTCAAGACTCACTGGGCCCAATTTGTTTTGCTGCGACTCTTCCTTAATACTATAAAGGGCTACAAGGGGAGAAAAATGAACTCCGTCAGGAAGCTGTATAAGATTTCTCTGACACACTCAACCTTGCTCTTGTGTAAGTGTATCTTTGTTTCCTGCTGACACGCGATCCCCCTGAATCTATTTGGGATGGCACATCTCGCCGGGCTCCAAACAGGCTCTCTTCCAAGCGCACCATTCATCAATCTTGACCGTGGGCAGGGAGCAACACCAGTGATCCTGCTCTACTGGTTGGGGTGGTGGGTAGTGGGGGGGATGAGGGTGTGTTGTTGGTGGTGGTGATGGGGTGGGGGTGGGGGTTTGGTTATTCAACACCGTGGTTCAGGCATGATCAAACACTTCCTGAAAATGGGACAGATCTTATCACTTATAAGTACGGTTGGTTTGGGTTTGTGGGTAGTGCCAGGGTGAAAACAAAAAAATACTGATGTCCTAATTGGCAACGGCACGAGCTTTTACACCAAATGCTTCTGAGCACCCAGGCTTACTCTTATTTTTAGTTTCCCTTGCAGAATCTCTCTCTTTTCTTTCTCCCTCCTGCTTTCTCACTCTCAGTCTCTGGCTTTATCTCTCCATCTTGCTTTCTCTTTCTTCTTTCTCTCTCACACTCGCTCTCTCCCTCTCTCCTGTCATGCCTCCTCTCATGCTCTTATTTTTTGTTTTTGAGCAGTGGTGGTAGGAATAGCGTGGTTTTGCTGATGGAGGGCTTCTGGAGATGAAAGATGAAAGGATTGCTGTGAGGACCACTGTAATGTCTCTTTGAACTATTTTTTCTGTCTTGTTTTCCGTGATTGTTGAGGGAGTACAACTTCTCAAAGACATCTCGGTGAATAGAGTCCTCAGAATTGCTGGTTACACAGTTTCTGCCATCTGCTGTGAGTGCTCAATATGGCAAACCAGTGCATTTGTCGCACAGTTTTGGCACAATACACACGCGTGTACACACACACACACACACACACACACACACACACACACACACACACACACACACACACACACACACACAGACAATTTCAATATCACTATGGTGACAGCATAAACTGACCCAATTCTACATTTAGATGTAGAATTCTTCAGTGGATGCATACAGTTCTATTTTCTTCGTATTACTAGTTGCTGTGAATAAAATAATAATAATAATAATAATAATAATAATAATAATAATAATAGTTTTATATGGATTTATTTATATCTGGGAACTGCTATTTCAATGACATCATCATAAAGAATGCTAAAGAATAACTAAATGTTAACATATGCCCTTATTCATTAGATACCGACACAAATTATGCCAATTCATACATCCACTCGGGATCTGCAAACAATTGTTAATTAAAAAAGTCTTTGTTCTATTAGCCTACAAATAGATCTTAATATGGGTCAGAAGTTGAAGGGCGAGTCATATTATGGCTTATTATTTAAAACTGCTCACAATCAATTGATGTACTTTCACATAGCTAGGTTACATATTCATTCCTGCATATCGACAAACAGCAGCCATCCCTGCCCGAGCTAAAATCTCCTCTGTAGCTTACGTTTGATGGTTTCATTAGTTTTCTGGTGAGATGCATTTGGTCTGTCATAGACTCTCTTGAATGGCTGTCTTTTTGCACTGTTTTGTATTTGGTGTGTGGTCATATGACTGTTGATATTTAAGAATTTAAGAACTACTTAAGAGAGATGAGTTTCAGTAATAACACAATGCGATTTCCTTTCCTTTGTTTTTTTAAAAAAATAGGCTATAAATATGTCAGATTGTCACAGAATGATATCCTCTCATAATATTTTCTAAAAGGGGGATTGTTTTACAATGTGACCGTGACATATTATTAAAGAGGTTTGCTTGCTTTAATGCACCTGTTGTGAGTATCTCCAGTGACACAATACTTTAATAGTAATTGTAAAAATGTCTGATGTTTGGATGGGGAGCATGCCAGGGAAAGCATTTACTTTCAGGTAGAGCTTCACGCATATCCCCACCTGAGGCCAATACTGCCCTACAAAGACAAAGTGCAGTAAATAACAACCATAAAAACTGAAACAAAATGCCTTTAACGTTGTCATACTGCCCAGTCCAACATGCTGTACATGTGATAGTGGTGATGCTTTTATGTTCTTTCTTAATACCAAGAATCAGGAGATTTACTAACAAGACCAAGGGGGTGTTTTAAAGTCAATTTCCAGTCTAAACTAAATTTGACAAAATATGTAGTTAAAGCATTTTGGCTTTGCAGGGCAGAACAGGCCTACAGGCCCTATAGTATTGCCTATATAGTCGCCATCCTACGTGCTTGCTTGCGTGTATTAGATAAAATTGTGTTTTTTGCATTTTGTTTGTATTATTGGCTTTTGGATCTTTTCTTTAATAAACTGATTAAATAAACTTTAATAAACTGAAGTAAATAAATAAATAAATAAATACATACATACATACATACATACATACATACATACATACATACATACATACATACATACATAAACAAAAGAATGTAACTTGACTCAGTCTTATGGCTTAATTCATTTTCTCTTTATGTCACTTGATTAATATTGCTGATAAATTTTCACCAAATGTATTGTCTAATTCACAGATTTCTGTGATGAATTGTACTTTAGCAACTTTTTCAACTTTAATGATGAAGTGGACACAGACACTCCTTGAAAGGATGAGAAGTGTTTTTGAGAGGGTCCAACAAAAGAAGCAGTTTTTGGAACGTCTTCGAAAACTCTGAGAACAAAAAAGGAGATTTTTCTGTTTCTTTACACCTGCTAAATTCCTCCCAATTTCTCATCCAATTTCCCAGTCCAAGCTGTTTGTGTCATATCACAGGGTCAGAGCTCCTCTGTCTTGTGCCACCATTATGTTGGGCCTCTGCTTCTCTTTAGCTATTCTTCCACAGTCACTCTGGCCATTTTATGATTAATGGCGGCACAGCTTTGTAAGTACTTGTGCATCTTACTCATTGTACTTTAGTGAGAACCCCAAATAATACATTCTGAATGTGTGAGCTCTCTGTGTGTCTCAGTGGGGCGATACTGTCCCCCACACCTGTCAAGCTAGCATCGGAAGATCCAATGCCATCAGGCTGTGAGTGCAACCCAGCCATCAGGTACTGTATAAGACCACTCTCACAGCCTCAAGCTAACACGCACACATGTCCACATGTTAGGTCCTCTTCCATGTATTTACATGCATGTGACTACTGTATGGATATTAGGATTAGTGGGATAAGTTCCTTTCTATTATATCTGTTTAGTTTGCAGACAGGGGTGGACCCTAGGGTTAGGGTTAGGGTTAGCTGAATGCTGAATCTAGGGTTAGGGTTAGGGTTAGGGTTAGCTGAATGAAGCTAGACAGTGCTGCTCATGAATTACTGAATTATGCTCCTTTGCCCTGTATTGTTGTAGCAAAAAAAAGTTACGTTAAGGAGAATAAAATTGACAACCATGCTCAAAACAGTGGGGGAATGCTGTTCCCTCATGTTCATTGCCCCCTGCACCCCTGGTGGTGGTAGTAGTAGTAGTTGAATAATTTTCTTGCCTACAACATTGTATGCTATTGTATGGTTTCAACTCATGTTTTTTAATTTGTGAACAGAGGAGCTGGGGGTGAAAAGCTACCCTTTAAATGGTGACACTGAGTTAGAAATTTGTGGCGCCCCAGAGAGTGCTGGGACTGTGCAAATAATTTGTGGTCCACCAGTGACTCACTGGGGATGTCACCAGCCCTTCCAATGCCCCCGCAATTGCAGTGAATGTTTTCACAGCACTAAAGAGTGCATAGTCCCTTTACTGACTTGACTAAAGGATTTTACAAGTGTTATAATGACTGCATGGCAAGTCCACCCCCCCCCACACCCTTCTCCCAATATGCCCCCATGATGAAACTTTGTGATGTTAGTTCCTTCGCTTCCAATAGCCTCTTTGCTGCAAGCTGCATGCTGTGATGTAGAAGCTGCTTCATAGATTCTGCTTGCATGCTTTTTAAGATGCATCGAAACCATGAGACCCTTAGTAGCTTTGCTGTGATCACAGCAGTCTGCCGTGAGGTAAAAATAAATGACCCCAGCTGTCCTCTTTTTCTGCACAACAGGTTTTTTTTGGGGGGGGGGGGGGCGTTGCCAAAAAGAAACACCCAATCATGACTTCATAACAGCACTCTTTTGTGTTTTTTATTTTTCAAGGCTGGCAGACTGCTTTTTTCTCTAAATGTCACTTGGGACACAAAGTGACAAAATAATGATGGGCTTTTTTCAAAAAGCGAGCGATTTCCCCGAATTGAACTAGCAGGATGTGTGGAGTGAACAATATCTGCACTTGTCTCCAGATTGGGCTTTCTGTCGATATCCATCTGACACGTCTGAGGAAATGTGGTCAGATAAATGGACAGGACACTGAAAAAAAGAAAATAGAAAGAAAAAAAGAAAAGAAAAAAATAATGGAGGCTGTCCAGACTGGTTGGTTCAGTTTGGTTCCAGATAAGTGTGCTCCAATTTATTTTCTCTTTTAGATTTTGAAAACTTAGTCAAAAATAGATGTTTTATTCAATATTTCAGGCATACCTGCAAAGATGTGGTACCTTGTCTGTGAGTTACCTCATTACTTCTCTCCAGTCGGGAAAAATACAGCTCTTCTCTCCTCATGCTGAACAGCCCTCATATATATATATATATATATATATATGTAACTGTACTGCATTATATAACTCTATTATGACTACATTACAATAAAAATATTCAAGGTGCCATTTTTTTCTTTTGAAAATAGCTAAACATAGTAGATGACAAATACTACTGGGTGCTGTGATTATTACCAGAACTTCTCTCTGTAGCCTACATCTAATGAGAGGCTTTCCTTTTATGTCATCACAAATTACACAGTCTTTGGTCTCCATGTTGTTTTTATGAAATGATACAACTTTTGCTTCTTTTCCAAAGTACAGAGGACATGAAGAAAAGCGCTTGACTAAGTAACTGGTCATAGTCATCACTCTTCAGCCTCCCTTGGAGAGTTTGCTCACTGGAAGACTCATTGGGGACAAGTGCAGAGCATAAAGCCCATTACACAGATTCCGCTCAATCAAGTAGAGCCTGTTGCGGCTGTGTTTTAGTGCCGTTATTTTGGTCTAAAACCACTTTGCTTCTCCACTTCTGTCAGGCTTCCTTCCTCCCTTCTTTCACCCCTTCCTCCTCCATCAAAAGCAGGATGAAATGGCTGAGTAAGATCTCTCGCTCTCTATCTCTGAAAGTCAGTGGAGGAATGTGACACAAAAGTGGAGTCATAAAACTTTGAACATCATTCAAGGTCTTTACTTCCCGTGCACAATAAGGCATTCAGAAAACAAAAGACCTCCGCACAAAGACGCGTTGTATGTCAGGAAGCTGATAAAAACAAAGAAGTAAAAAAAACAGAAGTGGGAAAAGCTTATTTTGAAAAAAGTGTCAGTTTTTGCTGTTGGTGAGCAAAATAAGAAATATGTTCCATGTGGAAAATATGATAAAGGTTTCCATGCTATGTTGACAAAAAGATTGATAGATAAAAGGACAGATAGACAGACAGACAGACATATGGATGGACAGTTTGACAGGCTGAGAAACAGACAGACAGGCCAGGCAAAAAGACTGATACGCAAACGACAGACAGACAGACAGACAGACAGACAGACAGACAGACAGACAGACAGACAGGCGACTTTCAGCTCTGAGCTTTTCTGCTGTGTATGTGGTGGTGGAGTGAGCCATTGAGATATTCCTGAGTCTGAGACACTAAATCCTTAAAGTAAGGTCTGCAGTAGCTGCAGTATTCTGACAGTCTACAGCCTCGCACATCTCGCTCTGTGTGATGTGAAAGGTGGCGGGAGAATGGTTGACCACACTTGAAAAGGAGGCTCAGGGTCAACCCGTACAGCAATTACCGCACCCTACACATATTTCGATCCTCAAAAAAAAAAAAAAAAAAAACTGGCACCATTAAATTTGCACAATGGAAATCAAACATGTAAAAATGTTTTGCAGTTGCGTGATGGTGAGGTGAATGTCCACCGAGCACAATAACATTCAGATTTGTGTACTTCACTGAAGATGTGCACACATGTTGTTTTTCATGCAGCATACTGTATGTACAGGGACAAAAGCAACTGTCAAAAAACACACAACTGAAAAAAAGTTTCTTAACTGTTGTAGTCACATTACATTTCTTGGGGTGAAAGTGTTTCTGCAATTCTCTTTGTGGACATTATGACAGAACATCACACAAACAAAAGAGCCAGAAACAAAACAAAAACACACTACACTTGGGGCCAAAAATATATGGATTTCCTAAAAACATTTCATAAAATAAAGCCAGACCAAAACAAAAAATACACTTCACTCGGGGCCAAAAAAAAAAAAAAAAAAAAATTCCTAAAAGCATTTCCTTCAACGACTTGCATGCTTCATCACTCCCTCTCGTGTTTATATTAAGACATTCCCTGTCTTTAATGTCATTACTTTGTGTGACATGAGGTCTATTTGGTGTCGGGAAATGAGAAAGACAATATCAACCCCCCGATGTGGTAACCTTGTGTTGAACTATGCTTATTATGTACTGAGAACTACATGAGCCCTGACGCAGTGGACTGTTCAGCTCCAACGCAAATTTATTTATGGTTTTGCAGACTGCGGGAAAATTAAATCAGCATATATGCCAAAACATTCCTCTGGTGTTTAAGATTAAAGAAATCTATTATTTGATGGAGCCACAATCCCCAACTGAAATGTTTCTTTTTTCCTATTACTGAAATAGCACAGACTGGGTGTGTTAGGAAGGAGGGAGGGGATGGCAATGTTAAGACACAATGAGATTATAATCGCTGCAAAATTGACAGATATATCCCCTCTTGCATGGGCGTTGTGTGTGCTACCCGTGCACTCTGTCTCTCTTTTTCTCTCTCTCTTTTCTATCTTTCTGTTGCTCTCTCTCTCTCTCACTCACTCACTCACACACACACACACACAGAGTCACTTAAGTTACATTTAAATAAATCATCTTTTTACAGGATCTATGATTAATGTCAACTGCCTCGTAACATGACACAGGAGTAGATGCTAGATCCTCTTTGAGATGACACTGCATCTTAAATTTCCATTATGCTTGCTGAGCATCAGACAAACACGTTGATTTGTCTCATCTTCCTTTTTCCCCTCATAAACAGAATGACCTTCTTTGTGTCTGGACTTGTGAGAGTCGTCAGTTTGTGATATGGCGAATGGCTGCGGCGTAGAAAAAGGGAGAGATGCAAAGGCCTCTATGAAAATCAGTGTTGCCACGATGCTAGTTACAGTCACAGCAATAGTTACAGTTTGAGTATGTGGCAGATGCTTTTCTCCAAGGCAACGCACAAAAAAATTACCAGCACCAAATTACAAACAAAACATACTCAGCTAAGTCTAAGTTTAAGTTTAAGTTTAAGTCTAAGTCTAAGTTTTGACTACTATGACCTGGATGAATGAGAATCTACACAGACATACTCAGCTAACTTAAAGAAAAATGAACAAACAACAAACAACAAACTGCCATTTGTTGTATTAATATATTTTATAATTACTGATTTTCAAATCACTAGCATAAAATATTGCCTGTTTAAGCTTCCTGTACATTTATTGACAAATGAGACATGATTGAATGTGATTAGATGCCTCTAAGCCACAAAATGAGGCGTCACCTTTTAAAGTGGTGAACTGACCTTGAAAAAAGCGAATATTTTTTCACCTTGTGCTGTTATGGGTGACTAAATAAGCAGCCACTTTGTTTTTTTTTTTTTCTTTTTATCATTTGCTCAGCACGCTGACCTGTAATTTCGATCAATATCCTGGGCATGTTTAAATCGAATCTTACCTTAAAACGACTAATTGAACTGACAGGCAGCTTTTTTCTCAATGGAGAGAAAGACTGAATGCATTGAGGTCATTGCTGGGTCAAGAAGACGTGCAGCTCCACAAGAGAAGTGTCACTTCGGGGTATGCCCGACAGCATATGCTTATGGAGCACGCTCAGTATGCATCAGTTCTCTGTCAGTGTTATTTGTAGAAGAGTGATTTAAAAGATGAGTTTCCCCAACGGAGTACAATCTTCCTGGCTGATCGAGTGGCGGCTTTTTAATCCACAAAGGTTGATTCAAATGTTATTTCGCTTGATCTGATGCTCCTGACAGTTTTTATTTATGTCAAGTTGTGCGGCATGGCGGCGTCAATGAGAATTGCGAAATCATCGGGGCTCGTGAGTGATGGGGGTGGTGTGTAAATCCAGCATCATCAGCAAACCTTGACGGGGTCCCGATTCGCTCGGCTTAACATCTCCACAATCAGCGGACTGTTAGATTGTGTACAGCAATCGTGTTTTACTGTTTGATCAATTGGTAAAGAAAAAAGTGACACATCTAAATTACCCACTGTCGGTGTGTGTGTACGTGTGTGTGCGTGTGTACGTGTGTGTTTGTGTGCTTGCTTGTGTGTGTGTTTAAGTTTGCAATTGTGTACGTGTGTATGTGTGTGTGCGTGTGTATGTCTGTGTGCATGTATGTGCGTGTGTGTGTGTTTGTGTGTGCATGTATGTGTGTGTGTGTGTGTGTGTGTGAATGAATGTGTTTTAAAGGGGTTTTTAGTATGCTTTCGTGACTGCCACACCAGGGAATACACATTGTCACCTATTTCTTGGCACTTATTATTTAGAAGCTCAGACAATACATTTACATTCCCTTGTGAAAAAGCTTCTGAATTATAATAACAGCTTACAATGACAGTCAATAGACAATACAAACCTTATTATCATCACTTTCTTTAAACTCTCATTTGAATGCATAATTATGATAGATAAATCCAGCTAATTTGCCGGTGTGGAAATGCAAAAGCATCGCCTGCGCCTCTCTGTAATCCACTGTATGTGCGTGTGAGCGGTGTGTGTGTGTGTGTGTGTGTGTGCGTGCGCACAATGTAATATGCAGGCCACTGATGAGTTATTAAGATCTTAGTCATTTAATCTCAAACTGTGGTCAATTATATCTCTCTGGAGTGGCATTGAATTTTAATTTGGTGTGAGTACCACAGACTGCGAGGCTGTGGTCATGGCGTAAGGCGATAGCCCTGCGCCATTTTGCAGCAGCGCTGGGCCGCCCCGCTGGGGAGAGGCAGGCTGAGTGTTGTGGTCTCCTGTGGTATATTTCCGCTGCACTACACATGGGATGACCCCTGTTCCTCTGTAGCCCTGTACGTGCACACAGACACACACAGACGCCAACATGTGCATGCACACACACACACACACAGATCCCCAGACACACAAGAACACACACGCACACACACACACGTTAATACACACACACACACACACGAACACACACGCATGTTAATACACACACACACACACACACACACACACACACACACACACACACACACACACACGGACACACACGGACATACACACATGTTAATACACACACACACACACAGACACACACACACACACACACACACACACGAACACACACGGACACACACACATGTTAATACACACACACTCACACACACACACACACACACACACACACACACACACACACACACACACACACACACACACACAACTATCATTATATTAAAACTAACACCAGGTCTCCAAGGAGTAGCACATTGTCAGTTGTTCTAATAGAGAGGGGAATGCTATTTACATTTGAACTTATTACTTAAACACACACACAAGCTCACACACATACACACACACACACACAGATGCTTATGTACATATGTACTCTCTCTCGCTCTCTCTCTCTCTCTCTCTCTCTCGCACACACACACACACACACACACACACACACACACACACACACACACACACACACACACACATGTACAGAGCATAGTGTATGTACACATGCACATATATTTGAGTTTATGGTGTTTGATTTTCACTTGAGAAACATGAAAAAGATGTACAGCAAATAATCAATAGTGTGATTCATAGCATATTCTTAACCCGTGTTAGACTGAGGTGTCACTGTTAAGCAGATTTCCATTAGTAGGAGCCATACAGAACAGCTGCTTGTATCGACACTGGGACAGAGTGAAGGGGGATTTTATTTAGATTCACGAAAACAAACAAGTCCAGTAGAAAAATGACTAAATTGTTTTTGATTAAGGTTTGATTAAGGTTTGATTAAGGTTTGTGTCTGTTTCTGTCCCTCCCTTGTTTGACGTAGGCTATTTCCTGGGCAAGCTGGGATTTTGACTAGGGCAATGCCTTTCTGTGGAGCACTTGCTTTTATTCTCCTTCCTCCTCGCTAATGGTCTTATTATCAGTCACTCTCTTTCACTGTGTTGGAGAGGGGAAACAAGTGTAGTCCATGTATTCACTTTTGCCTTCAGTTCTTTATCCATATTTTTGGTTACCGTTTATGGTGCGTTTAGTAAATGTAGGCTACTTCAACAAAGAAAAGGGTAAATCTGTTAGATTTAGGTATAGATGCAACAAACGACATGTTATTATAATTGTAATATACAAACTAATAGTAAGTGTTGTTTGTTTAATAATCACTCCACCAAAATATCCGGCTATTTTTTTTTGTCTAAGTTCACGTTTAGCCCTATTGAACAGCTTCATATCTCTGGGTTGCTGTACAAACAAAAATGCTATGTCCTTCACCAAAACCCTTTCAAAATGGTGTGTTTACAGCACCTCTGCACATCTGTACTGGTAAACAATCAATTATGAAATTATAAATATGTGGATAGCCAGAACATGTAACCTTTAAGTGGTATTTGCCAAAGCTGGCAACCTATTGCCAAAATATCCGGCGGCCAGACCGACTGCAGATCAATCCTAACCGATTTTTCATGGCATGCTGCCAATCAAACGTTTTCGCGTAAGGGGGGCATTGACGCCTGACTCACACTTATTGTACCATTCGTAGTCTTTAAAACAACAGGAAATACAAGTGTCTACATCACATCTACATTCGCTCCAGTCCGGGAAAGCACGCACGCTCGATCCACTCCTGGTTTTGGCGCCCTGCTCGCTTTTCCTCATCTCTTCTCGCTCCTGCATTGCCATACAAGCAGATGTTCTTTCTCCATCACTACTTTAGAGTATCTGTCTAAGGCTGGTATTGTTTCACAGACACTTTGGAAAGCAAGCAAGGAGGGGGCGACCAGCATTTTTATGCTATACCACCACCACTACGCAGAGAGTGGAGAGCGACTCGCAGCCGGGAAGCCGAGGGCACACAGCGCTGCAATTCTTCCTTTATTTACCACACCTGTGATGCGTTGTTTCTGAGCAACGAAGACGCACGGCGGGGATACTAATGGCCATGGTACAGGAAGAGGAGATTTGTTGAGGGGAGGACTTTGATGCAGTGTCGTTTCTAACGGCGTTTTACAGCGCCAGAACGAACATTTGGACAGACGACGCAGTTCTTAAACCATTTTTTTGCTCATAGGTGTTATTCAAACTTGAACGCAAGGTGATAACAAGATGATGCCGTTATACCTGGCCCCCTTTGTCCGCTGGAGATTCAGACTGCTTGCGTGCAGCTGGATCCTTTCCATCGGATTTACCTGCATTGGTAAGTTTAAGATCATTTTTGTTTTGCTGTGGTTCACCTTAGGAGAAAGGGAAGACGTTCACTTCTCTCCGTCTTTGTCTCCTTCGCACGTGTATTATATTTCCGTACATGCCAGTGTGTTGCTGAGTGTGCCAGCATTTCATCGCGCAGTGTACATTTAATGGGCTTTGGAGTTCAGAAAGTCATGGTTTATCTTGATAAATTTGCAAAAAAGACTTAACTGTCAGTTATATGCCTATTGTAGTCCATTGACTACTCCACGTTCACCCACGGGAGATTTCTGTTAATGAACTCGCATCATCAGCTTCCCTGCTCATCATCTGCCCGTACCCCTCCTTCATGACGACCATCACATTCTGTTTTCGCAGAAAAAAAGTCAAAGCATTTTTTCGCAAGGAGTTTGGCTACGTGTTTGTGTCTGCACGTTAGTCTATCAGGAGACGCGGCCACATGTGATCAACTTTCAGCAATAGTGCATTTATAAGTGAGACAGTGCCTTCTCTCCACGAGTGTCATCGGAGGAGGAGAGTACGGCTAACCTACGTGCCGACTGAGGCAAGGATATATCCTTACCCTCACCATAAGTAACACTGCACTAGCTCTTGTCATCGCACAGCGGAGCGTTAAAGGCAAGGGTCACACATTAAACGGATAAACTGTGTAGTTTAAAACGACAGGGAAAGTTATTAGAGCGTTAAGAGAAGAAATCGACTCCCCTTCAATGTTCAACATTGAGCATCGGAAAACCGATGTCAGGTTTCCAACATCTTTTAGCTCTAGCCTACTGCATTGGCAGTATCCTGATGGCGTTTGCAGAGTCGGTCGCTACCTAGCCTACTAATTGCGATTAGTTAGGTCAGTGATTCAAGTGACCACAGACACAGTTTCGTACAAATCGGTGCGAGCGTTATAAACAAAAATATAAAGAAGACTTGCACCCACAGACAGACATGAAATTATTGCAAGGTGTCGCTGGTGGGATGTTCATTTGTCATTTAAAAATCCATGATGTTTCTGTGAATTTGATTTTCTTTGCTGGAATGGCTGTTATTACTTGGTTCATATGTAGGAATTAAATAATTTTCGTGGCTTTTTACCTCAAATATGAAAGTGATTGTTTTACAAAGTAATTGAATTACCAGCATGTACAAGCCTGCAAGAGTCTATCTATAAAAAGTTTACCTTTCACAATACCGAAGTCTAAAGTATAGACTTTCTTTTCTTTTCTTGGTTTTAACACCATAAAATATGTTACTCATGTGGGTCCAGTAAGACTGTAAACCATGGAGTCATGAATGTTTTATCTCAGAATTTGATGCAAGTACTCAAGAAAGCCCAAGTGATGTAATTGTGCTAGAATATCTGGTCATCTATCATCTATTTTCTTTCAGATTTCTGATGAAATACAAGTCTTAGGGGGAAATGAATCTATATACTCATTAAGAGGCCTTCACTGTGTAGTAGCTAGCCAGCATCCTTTCTCCAGGAAAAATACACACGCGCACACACTTGCCTATATTCCTTGGAAAGTCAGTGGGTTGCAAGTTCCCAATATGGGTGCTGACTTAGAAGCACAGCTGGAGGCTGACTGGTGTGCACGAGGCTGGAACACTTTGTCAGGATTTCACACTTCATTTCCATTGTACTCATCTCCTGATGGTTTTCCCGACTGTGGACAGAAGGGCCAACATGTTAAAAGTTGTGTAATTGCCGGCTGTTGCTCCAGGACACTCGAAATACACGAGATGATGAATTAAGAGGGCCTTTCAGCCGCATTAATTAGGGAATAATTCTGAATAAATTAAGAGGAAATAAACAGCCATGCTCCAGGGACATCATTTTTCTGACTAAGTAAATAACACTGCAGTGATATTTACAAGGCTCTTTTCCGATGTAGATTGAAGGAAGTGCTTTTTTCTCCCTCAATGAACACAAGGCCTTGTGCAAAAATGGTCTGCATACTGTCATAGTTAGTGAGTTGTTTGAAGGGTGTTAATGATGCTTCTCTCTGTTTTTAATTGTTGTAAGGGAGGGACTTTATGCAAACTCAGTTAATTCTCGAAGTGAATATTAAATTGGGGATGTAAGAGGATGTGTTTCTGCCTCTCTGCGCTTGGGTGGTCCCCGCACTTGGATTTGGATTTCAGAGGTGCCTTCGCCAACTCGGGGCCACAGATGGGCTTGTCGGGAGATCACACAAGGCAGGCGGGAGTGCGGAGCGGGAAAAGGGCTGACTCCGCGTTTGTCAATATCAAAGCCCCGGCTTGTCCTCTCCTCGGAACATAATTCGGTGAAAACTAAAGCCAGGCCTGTCAGTCCACATTAGTGGCAATTGGAAATGGTAAAGCCGGCCACCTCTTATCACAGATGTGTTCTGGGAGATCACTAGGAGCCTTAACAACAGATTTCCATTCGGGCGGAAGACAAAGGAGGATGGTAGACTCTCTCTCTCTCTTTCTATCTCTCTCTCTCTCGCTCTCTCTTTTTTGTTTGTTTGTTTCTTTCTCTCTCTCTCTCTCTATTGCTCTCTCTCTGTTTCTTTCTCTCTCTCTGTTTCTTTCTTTCTCTCTCTCTCTCTCTGTCTCTCTTTCTCTCTACATCTTTATCTCTCTCTGTCTTTCTCTCTCTCTCTCTCTCTCTGTCTTCGTGTGCATGTGTACAAGTCTGAAATCCCTTGACGGGAGTATTGTGGTGAAAATGTGCCTGTCTCCGAGCGTCTTCTGTCCTTCAGAAGATGGAGATAAGTCATGCAATCATCCACATCACTCGCTCGGCTCCCCAGCCCTGGCACCAGACATCAGGCTTGTTTTTTTCTTTTCTTTTCTTCTCTTTTCTTTTCTTTTCTTTTCTTTTCTCCGTGTTTTCTAGCTGTTGAGCGAGGGGAGGTATAAGACACTCACTGTAGAGCTTTGGATTTGATACTACCTATCTCTCTCTTGGCCTCTCCTCTCAGTTCTCTCTCTCTCTCTCCCTCTCTCTCTCTCTCTCTCTCTCTCTCTCTCTCTCAGTCTGTCTCTCTTACATGCAGACACAAACACCCACAACATGTTCACAATGTTTTCTTAGTCGTCACACGTGAAGTCTGCTGTGGGATGTTCACGCTCTGTTATTTATGTCACCTACAGTGTACCCCTCCACTCACTCTGAAGAGTGCATCGCTTGCTATCCCAACCAAAACCTCAGGCCGTCATTTTTATGTCCCTCTGCTGGTGCGAATGCACTGGATCTGTCCGATGCGATACGTTATTTTTTTTTAAAGCTGTGTCGCCTTCTTTCATTTGTACGTGTAGGAGTTTTAGAAGTATACAGTACAAGCATGGTCAAGTTTTTGGATGCAATGAGGAGGTGGAGGCAAGATGCCTATCTGGCTGTCATTTTATCCTTAACAACGAACGACTGTGCTCTTGCCAAAAGTCTGCACACATTATTTTAACAATCCACACACACAAAACTCACCAGGCACATCAACAGTTTCTGCTAAGCAAGCCTCATCCCTTAGGTCGTTGTGCTTGTGAAAAAAATTAATTCATATAGTGCTGGCTGGGAACCCAACATCGCGCCTATTAGCGTCTCCTTATGTTTTCAGTGTACATTGTTTCTCGGTTATTGGAATAAAATGTGAAAAAATGATGCCACCGTGAGAATCATGGTAGATACCCTGTGCTGTGTCCGTTCGACAGATTCATTTACATAAAGTTGAGCAAAGCACAACTTCTTGGATGCGACAGAGCTGGTCAAACAGACGTGCTTGCCTTCCCAAGATCCTTTGCGTGTGATAGGCCGCAGCCAGGTCGGCACTGCTCCGCCCCCCTCCAGGGCTATGTCTCTGTGCTAGTAATGAGACATGCATATGGAGAAATATGGCGCCATTTGCATACTATATGGCCTGTGCTCGCCTCTCAGTCACACAGATTTTAATCCACCTCCTCCTCTCTGTCTGTCCCTAAGCTAATACATGACAAATTATTCCTGTGTACATTATTAGCAGGCTAAGATCTTTCACATGGTAATGCTAAGTTTTTTACAGAGGAGGAAACGGATTTGACATCCTCACCCAAAGTGAGAGCTGGGAGTTTTCAGTGAAACATGCGAAGAGAATACTTCCTTAGTAATGACAAAACAATAATATAACATTACCAAATAATATTTTTTTGTACCCTTGACACAAACCCTGTGAATTAGCCTTATGGTAGCAAAGCAGGAAGTATCCAGCAATGGGGAAATCATGTTTTTTTAAATAAATAATAATCAAGCATATTTTTCTGGTCTGACTATCGTAGTGGTACTCTGATGTTTTGTGAGTGCTTAGATTTAGATGTCATCACCGCAGATAGACAACTAGCACCAATGTGTTGTGGTGGTCTGAGTCATGTGAATGCATTACCTCCACTTTGTAGCGCTACAGCTGAATACTGTGGAATAGTATATGAGAAATGTCTGTTACTTGAATATTAATGAGTTTTTTTTCTTCAAATTTCCCTCCTTATATGAAATGGGCGATGTATTGTGATGATGTTGGATAAAACCAGCTTAGCAAGTGATTAATGGCCGAAGGTATACCGCATCAGCATAAATGAAGACAAGGTAAACAGTGCAAGTCAACACCGGTCAAGTCTAAATGATCCAGGAACACGCTCCATTTGATGACAAATGTGTGTGCTTCTTATCTCCAGCAAAGCTTAATATGTCCACCGCTCGCCCCGCAAATGCAAATGGCCTCTCTGGCGGTGGAAAGAGACAGAGTCAGGGGTAGAGGAATGGAAAGAGACAGAGAAAGAGAAAGGAGGATGGAGAGAGTGAGAGAGAGGAATATGCAAAAAAGAAGGGATTAGAGAAAGACCAAGGGAAGAAGAGAGTGAGAAGGAGGGGGGCAGAGAAAGAGGCCGTGCACGAGTGAGAGAAGGGGGTAGAAGAAGAGAAAGAGACAGAGCAAGAGAGGGGATGGGGGGAAAAAGAGAGGACAGAGTTATAGAAAAGAACAGAGTAAGAGAGGAGAGTAGAGTGAAGGAGATAGAGACTGAGTGAGGGGGACAGAGAGAGAGAGAGAGAGAGAGAGAGAAAGAGAGATGGCACAGAGGGGGATGGGAAAATAAAAAGTGGACTAGGGCAGTGAGGATGACAATGTGGGAACCTCTTGGGGAAGGGGGGTTATTTTATGCAGTCAGGGGGAAAAAAGCTCTGCAACGGCACTAAATCTCTGTCAAAATGTGCCCTTTTGCTTCAGTTACACACTTTCCATGATTCAGGTTCCCGGGGAAAGTGAACAGTTGCGTGGGATTGGAGCTTCGCCTGTGGGCGGAGACTAGGTCTCGGGAGAGAGTTCTCTCTCTCTCTTTCTCTCTCTCTCTATCTTTCTTGCTCTCTCCTGCTCTGTCACTCTGTCTGTCTGTCTGTCTGTCTGTTTGTCTATCTGTCTGTGTGTCTCTCACTTTTGACACCTGCTCCCACTGGCGTGTCAGTGTCTGGCGGAGCACGTCCTTCAAAAAAGGAGACAAGATCAGCCTGTCGAGCCTTCGAGATCTGCATCGCTCCATTCGCCCGCCCGAGAAGCTAATCATCTGCTTACCTCCCAAAGCGACGTTGCTGACCAGAGAGGCTCGACCCTCTCTGCTGACCTTGCGTGTGTGTGTGCTCTCTCCCCCCCCTCCTCTCCTCTCCTCTCCTCTGCCCCCTCTCCTCTCCTCTCCTTTCCTGTCCTCTGCTCCATGAGTGGATGGGCCAGGCCCTCTCAGCACATCAGCTGGAGAAGCAGTCATCGAAAAAGCCCCCGAGGTCAGCTACCAGGGGAGTTCAAAACCGGCTTCTCCCAGGGTGCCTTTGGCTGGACGCTGACACTCGGCTTGACTGGAACGCCTCGGCCGTAAGATCTCCTTAAGATCTGGACCCCGTGGTGACGAGCCATCTGCTTTGCTACTCTAATATGTATTCGAACTGTGCCATTGTGCTGTGTAGTGCCAGGCAACTTCGTTTTCTTCCGAAGCAGACATTTTTTATAATGGAAAAAGAAGTCTGTCTTTTGTCTAACACCAGCCACCGCCCCTACAACCCCTACGTTTACCACATGCATTCTTCAGGGAGAATTTTTTTTGCCAAGGTGAGAAGAAATGTGAGACATTTTTTTTTCTTCTCCTAGCCCTGTGGAGCACGTCTTTGCCTTGCACCGCCATCGCCATGTTTCTGTGGTTTGAGGTGGCTTTTCTCATGCTCAGGTGATCAATATGCCTCTTACTATTTAATTGGCAATCGGTCAATGACGGAGGACGAACAGGCGTGGCCAAGTCCAACAGGGTGTTCGGTCCTGCGTTATTATTGGCTGTCGTTAGGGTCCCCTCCTGCAGCCCCCATATTTGTCCACGCTGCTTCCTGCAGCGATTTATTACTTGTAGACACTACACAGATACGGGCTTTGTGTGTGTGTGTGTGGGGGGGGGGGGGGGGGCTGCTCCCTTGGGCAGCCACCAGGGAGTGCCATAGCAACCGCCATAGCAAGCCTGCACTTGGCGGAGGGTCTCGCCATCCCATAATATCAGCAGGGTGGAGCTGTTAAGTAGTACACTTGTCTGCTTAAGGATCAAAGACCTTGTGCTGGGCTTCATCAGTCATTCATTGGCAGTCTCGCCCACCACAGAGTTTATGATTCATCTTTCACAGCAGCCGTATAGGCTGGCTGTTAAATATCGGCTTTGCCACCAAGCAAACCTATAGTTTAACACTTCAGAGTGAACTGAAGCACTGTATCTACTAACGGACAGTTTTTTTTTTTTTTTGTTCTCCCAGAATAACCGCTGTATGTACTATGTACTGTAAATACCTCAAGGCTGTTTAAACTAAAGAGTGACATAGACCGACATGACTTGTTCCCCAGCACCTAGGGCTACCAGTCCATTCATCTGTGGATAAGGTGTGTGTGTGTGTGCTGGTGCTTGTGTGTGTGTGTGTGTGTGTGTGTGTGTGTGTGTGTGTGTGTGTGTAAGTAAGATTAATTTGGAGACCACCTGAGGCAGACCAGAGGTGGTGTTACTACTGTCATGGCAAGGGTATTTGTGGGGCTGTTGGCCTGAATCACTGCCAGGGCTCGTCCGGCTGAAGTGATGTTGTTGACAGCGAGGGAGAGATGGCGAGAGAGAGAGAGGGAGAGGGGGAGGAAGAGAGAGAGGGGGGAAAGAGGGGAGAGGGAAAGAGAGAGAGGGGCCCACTGACCTTTCATCATTATGTTCATGTGTCCAGACGCTCGCGCCCAGGGCCAGCAATTCAACTGAGTCAACAGCAGCATGTACCCCAGACACAGGGCCGACTCCCAGGGGTTAAAGATGGCGAGATAATAAAATGTCCTGGCAATATAGAAAACAGAAATGAGGTGGTGCCACATACTAGCTGGCTAGCGCTGCAGTTATGTGTGGATCCGTGTAAGCCAAGTGTGTATTATTTGTTAATACTTTAGTCTGCCGCTGAAGCATAGTGAGTCACCGTAGAAGTTTAAATGCCATTGAATAAACATTCAGACGAGTAGCAGTTTTGAAATTGATTCATAGGAGTTCACAACAATTAAGCGACCATTACTGCCTAATTTTGTCAGTTGGGTTGTTGCCATAGTAACGTGGTGATGAATTATCACGGAAGCCCATTCTTGCAGTGGTTGCACTATGGGAGAAGTCGGCAATACAGCCAAGCAAACTAGCCTCTTGCCAGCTAGTTGACAGAAAGACCGAATGACTTTGGTCGTGACCTCTGTGTTGGTGCACACGGTTACAAAAGAGACCTTGTGGCAGAGAGCAGTTTACATAATAAAGATTAACCTTACGTCCTGCATAGGTTTCCCAAATCACAGATGATTGTAATGTTGATATCCATACAGTGTTTAGCTATAATCGTAAAATAATTGGTGTGATCTGTTTTAAAAAATGGTTTTAAGATTTGATTGGTTGGTTTTTCTGCCAGCAGCACACTTTGTACCGACATCACAATAAAATAATGTATTTTTAAAATGAAATGCGTACATGAGAGTGAGTAGTGTAAAAAAATGTTTTTTTGTGCAAACATATGGCATTTTTTCCCATTATCCAGATGCTGGCAATTGTGCTTAAATACTATGCATATATGTAAAATTATCACATGCTCTGAGCTACACGGACAAGTGTGTATAATCCCAAGTGCTTATCCTGCTTGTCTTGTCAATTTACCTTTTATGTTCAGTGACTGCATGTCAGTGATTATGACTGTAATATATGTAAACATTAGACAAATACTACGAGTGTAGTCACTACACTACAGTCAGCATTCGACAGTGGAAATAACAGAGGTCTTGTCTGATCTTTGTTGAAATGAAAGCAGCTATTGCAGCCTTAAGCAACGCAGGCCTAATGGGCATGTTGGGTGCAGAGGTTTGTCTTGCACAGACATGCTGGTCATGACTTTGAGAGCAGTGGCTGGTGGACCTTGTGTTTGTTTAGCGTGTATGTCGAGCTCAAGCCTCGGGGTGCACTGCTCACAATAGTGCCAGTGACCTGAATTTGGGGCGGGAGTTTGGGGGGGGGGGGGGGGGGGGGTGGGGGGGATTATAATTGGGGACAGTGGGCTAGGGCTTTGGGGTGAAACCGTAGACTGTATGTAAGAGAGCTGGACAAACCCTCTGTGACTTCACACTGAGACTTTCTCACAGACCAGATAAAGCCTAAATTTGAAGGTTCCGGGTGCCACCATCTTTGGAAATTCATTGTATGAATGTCAGTGGAAATTATTTGGAGATTCAACCGATGGTTTCTAAAAAAAATCACTCCCCTCAGAGTTATCATGGGCCTGAAAACTACTGAAACACAACAAAAACATTTTTTTTGAACCAGGCTGTAAATGTGTTTATTTCTGCTGTAAAATGTGACTTTTTCACATGGGCGTTTATGGGAGATTCTTTGCTTCTGCAGCCAGCTCTGAATGTATGTGTGAGGTATTGCCGCTTGTGTGAAACCACCTCACTCCCTTGTAGCTTTGTATGGGTGTACCTGCCAGCTGGTTGTAGTGTTTCTGATGAAGGCTATGGAGTTAGACCCATAGACATTCATCACTGGACTGGGGAGTGGGTGATGTCACAGTTAACTTAAATTGTTTTTTTCTCCCAAGGGGCAGGAGGGTGTCCCGGAAGATTTCTCCCCATTGAAGTCAATGAGAGTGTGCAATTTTGCACAATCTCTTCCAGAATGGAGTGTGATATGGCCATAGAGTTGGTCCTGTTTAGTCAGACAGCTAATAAATGATCATGAACAGTGATGTTTCATGGTGTTTCAATTCAGAAAAACAGAGAAATACACACCCAAGAGTTGATCTTGTAAGAATTAGGCAATCTCTCTGAAGTACCTAATTTCTTATAACCTTACATGGGTGCATCTCCTTGCAGACTGTTGGTTATGCCTTTTTTTGACAGTGGGGTTAAGCCCTGGCACAGAGTAGCTAAATTGATATGTTTGATTTGACAGATAACACATTTGTGCTTAGCAAATGGCCTCATAACTTCTGTATCATGTTGCCTGCAGCTGCTCCTCCTTTTAGTTCAAGTAAGCCTTGTGATGAAACGTTCGGCGAGATCTCAAATGAAAGAGAAGACCATAGCAGTGAGTCAGAAATGAAACTTTTAGCCTTGGTGCCTCCAGCAGTGTGCACTAGAAGCAGTTAGAGAAACATTTGTGTTATCGCTCCTAACATAACCGCCCATTCAGTTCTCAAGGTAGTTTATTGTGCGACTGAGCGGGAGGTTGTGTGTCTCACAAATGCTATCAAAAGGCAGCTTTTGTCATTGTGGAGTACTTGGCTTTAGGTCTCGGGGAAAAAAAAGTTATGCAGAGCAGTACTAATGACAAGCTTTCAGCAAGGCAAAGCATCCCTGTGTCTGGCCAAGGACATCACTTGGAGCAGTGCACTTGTAAAAATAAATGTACTGTAGTACTCCTGGAGTTGTGCTCCTGTAATCCATCAAGGAAAAAAAGCTTGTGTAGGGAGGTTTTTGTTTTCTTTTCATAACTTTTCATAGCATATCTCCAGTGTCAGCTAGGGTTAACACTAATTTGGGTGGCTGGAGGAGGGCGATGGACAAAACAGGGGAAACAAACTGAAGGTTGTAATAAATCAATTCTAAAACCAACCCGGCACACTGTAATTGTGTCTGATTGCTGGTCAGTGGTACTGTTGGAATGGGACTCAAAATATAAATGTGAATATAAATGTGTCTCTTGGACTGCACATTTTTCAATGACCGAGTAAAGTCAGACATCTCACTCTCTCTTCCCATTAACGGCAGTCCCACGCATTCAGCCTCTCCTAGGTCATAGTGTTTCTGGAAGAAGTTTTAATTCTTTTCAAGCTCTCTATTCTGATGCCCACGCAAAAGCCAACTCAACAGGCTCCACAAAGTTTTCCACAGTCTATTATTCTGGATAGGATGTCAATTTTTTTGTTACTGTTTTGAATGCTAACCCCATCACCTTTATCTAGCTGTTCTGCAATGCAAAGCTTCCCTAAGTAAAGTAGCCTTTTCTATTGTCTAAAATAAAGGGCTACTTCCATGCTGTTGTTCATGTTTTTTTTCCAGGAAGATGTTCTTGGTCTTTTTTGTACCCCTTGTGGTTGTCAACCACACTTCAGCTCCGAGTCTTTCAAAATCAGGGAAAGCAATAAAGGCATTACTTGTGCTGCATCCAGCTAGCCAACTCTGTGCTCTTGTATAAAACTGCATCCAGCTAGCCAGCTCTGTGCTCTTGTATAAAACTGCATCCAGCTAGCCAGCTCTGTGCTCTTGTATAAAACTGCATCCAGCTAGCCAACTCTGTGCTCTTGTATAAAACTGCATCCAGCTAGCCAGCTCTGTGCTCTTGTATAAAACTGCATCCAGCTAGCCAGCTCTGTGCTCTTGTATAAAACTGCATCCAGCTAGCCAGCTCTGTGCTCTTGTATAAAACTGCATCCAGCTAGCCAGCTCTGTGCTCTTGTATAAAACTGCATCCAGCTAGCCAGCTCTGTGCTCTTGTATAAAACTGCATCCAGCTAGCCAACTCTGTGCTCTTGTATAAAACTGCATCCAGCTAGCCAACTCTGTGCTCTTGTATAAAACTGCATCCAGCTAGCCAGCTCTGTGCTCTTGTATAAAACTGCATCCAGCTAGCCAGCTCTGTGCTCTTGTATAAAACTGCATCCAGCTAGCCAACTCTGTGCTCTTGTATAAAACTGCATCCAGCTAGCCAACTCTGTGCTCTTGTATAAAACTGCATCCAGCTAGCCAGCTCTGTGCTCTAAAACTGCATCCAGCTAGCCAACTCTGTGCTCTTGTATAAAACTGCATCCAGCTAGCCAGCTCTGTGCTCTTGTATAAAACTGCATCCAGCTAGCCAACTCTGTGCTCTTGTATAAAACTGCATCCAGCTAGCCAGCTCTGTGCTCTAAAACTGCATCCAGCTAGCCAACTCTGTGCTCTTGTATAAAACTGCATCCAGCTAGCCAGCTCTGTGCTCTTGTATAAAACTGCATCCAGCTAGCCAACTCTGTGCTCTTGTATAAAACTGCATCCAGCTAGCCAACTCTGTGCTCTTGTATAAAACTGCATCCAGCTAGCCAGCTCTGTGCTCTTGTATAAAACTGCATCCAGCTAGCCAACTCTGTGCTCTTGTATAAAACTGCATCCAGCTAGCCAACTCTGTGCTCTTGTATAAAACTGCATCCAGCTAGCCAACTCTGTGCTCTTGTATAAAACTGCATCCAGCTAGCCAACTCTGTGCTCTTGTATAAAACTGCATCCAGCTAGCCAACTCTGTGCTCTTGTATAAAACTGCATCCAGCTAGCCAACTCTGTGCTCTTGTATAAAATCGGCTTTTTCCGAAAGTACCTGTCAGCTAACTAATA
Source organism: Coilia nasus (assembly GCA_027475355.1). Classification (NCBI taxonomy): domain Eukaryota; kingdom Metazoa; phylum Chordata; class Actinopteri; order Clupeiformes; family Engraulidae; genus Coilia; species Coilia nasus. Next base: position 4,667,751 of record CM050202.1, read on the forward strand.
ATAACCGGTAAAAGCAAGAAAGACTGCACTGAGAAGTGTCCAATTACTTAGGGTGTGTATAAAACCCCCATCAAAACAATACCATTTCACTGCCAATAAAACGAGCAGAGCTATGCACTGTGGAAAAATCTGAAGCGTCTGACTTGAGAGAGGCCTCAGTTCATCTTTACGTGAGACTTGAAGGACTTCTACACCAACTAATTTGTCTGGTACCCTTTTCCTCTCGGGAGAAGTGCGTATTAATCCATGTTTATGTTTAAAATGATATATAAATAGATGATCTTGGATAATTGGAAGGGGGGAGTACCCTGCATTAACCAGTCGCACTGGCGGTTACAAAAAGTAGAGTGCAGATGTTTTTTTTAGGTGAAAAGGTTCAGAAGCTGCATCTATAAAAAGCCAAAATAAAATTCAAGTTTGGCCTCCGTCCCCTTGGACGTACTGACCTTCTGCATGATACATCACTACCGTTGCTCGTGGATTCACAGGAAGTCACGTCCTGTGAGCATCTCAACCACTATCTGTGATGTGCTGTGGATTTCCATGGCAACTTCAGCTTGAACTTTAACTTGAAGAACAGGAAGATGCCACAGTGAGGCTAATTCAGAAAGTAGGGGTGTTGGGAAGTAACAGTTGAGTTAAAAATGTTTTCAATGAGTTGTGATTTTACATATTGTTAGGAAGGAATTTCAAAATGACAGCACAGTTATGTGACAGTAACAGCTGTTTTGGCCCAATATTTTCCCTCAGTCACATTGAAACATTACAGTAGAACTCAACATTCACAGTCTCACCCATGGGGTTGTGGGAGAAATGGTCTGAACTGTGGCACAGCGGGGTTTGGGTAACCGCCAGATTTGTCTCCATGAGATGTCTTCCTTGTGTCCATAAAGCTGTCAGAGAGCAAAACACAGCATCACCTCAAGATCCAGCCATTTCAGATTTTAAGTGCCTTAAAAATCAAGGTCATTCTGCTCTGTCTTGAGTGTCTTTCGCACACTGCAGTCAAACACATTAGCATTGTATTACTGAATTGCCATTTATTTCTCTGCAGCTTATAAAGATGGTTTTGTTTTGTTACATCTCTCCTCATTTTCAAGCAACTATGCTGATACGCTTGGTAATAAAGAATATTGAGCTCTTTGTTTTGTATTATTAATGTATAGCGTGGGTTCCAGCTGACAACTCTGCTTTACGCAGTGGTTGCAGAGAATACACAGAGCAAGCGCACGCTATTAGGTTTACACGTGCAGCATTATTAATGTTTCTTCACCCCTGACTGTATTTGCAGCGTGTATTTTTAGTATTTTTGTATGTAGGCCACTATTAGGCATCACAGCTGAATCCCCGTGTTTCTCGCCGTTGCGTTGTTTGCTGGGAGCAAAAGCAAATGTCAAATATGCTTTCACTTCATACGGGAATCGTCTCAGAAGGACTTGCCTTTGACACGCCTTCAGCTGAGACACTGTCTCAAGGGTGGGCAAACAGTGTTGCGATACAGAAGCTCAGATAAGCACTCTCCTTACAACCTTTATGCGATTTCCCCTGGAAAATAGGGCAGCAGTCGCATCTCCCAGCTCATAGAGATGTCACCAGTAAAGAGACATGACTTTCAAGCGAACGCGAGTGAACGTCTAGGGAACCCTGCTCTGGGTGTTATACTATGCAACACATTCCCATGCAACGCAGGGCATACATTCCCATGCCAAAATGGAGACATGGTATTTACTTGACAAGACTCTAGCCGCTTCTTATAAGCACTGTACAGAGTCCCTGAACATATGTACTTACATTAATGTAGGTCTTTGCTTTTGTAGATGGATGTTTGGTTTTTTTTTTTTTTTTTTTTTTTTTCAAATGCTGGTTTTTGGCCTTCGATTTTGTTAGCAGGTGCTGAGAGTTGCTGAAGGTAAGTGCCGCCGATGTCATCTTTACAGTCTGTTGCGTGTCGTAGTGTAAGTGCTGATGCTCATACTGCACTCGCTGTTTTTATACCACACACAACAGCAGCTCTTAATCTGCGCCATCCACGAGCCACAGGTTAAGAGGACTTTAACATGAGCTTGTTGGGCTTTACGAGCGAATCTCTTGTGTGGCAGTAAACAAGAAATTTTTTTTTCCCTCCTCAAAATATCTCGCCTCAGCAGGAGTTGTGTCGTAGCCTTGATGATACAAAAAGGGTCCAGTGAAGCAAAGGAGCCTGACATGAAGACTTGGCCTCAAAAATTCACCGTGTGGCTCCCCCTTTATTACTCACTGGGCTTCAGTCAGGTTGACAGACATACGGTATGTGCACCTAGTGCTGTTTTTGTTCCTGTGAATCGGCCGGGATTTCTTGCAGTATTAATAAGGGTTTTGAAGGAGGGCTGGGCCCCAGTGAAAGGGCAGGTAGACGTTTCAGCCCACTGGTGAGATCTGTTAGACATTATATTTGACAGGTGACAGAACTGCCCTGACTGCATTTACAAAAAACGTCCTCTTAATCCTCAGCCTTTACCCCAGTGAATCAATGGCTGTTGCCATTTTAACAAATACACTCAGTCATTTGTTTAAATCTAAATTAAAAATAAGGAGTTCATGTTCTTGTAAACTCCCACTGAGTGGTCACAGAAATGTGCTATTTTTGTTACCGGCACGGTGCTCTTTTCAGTGTTTCGTCCACCGATGAGTCATACGTCTTTGTGCCAAGCCTCATGAAATGAAAAGGGTGCTTTTTGGGGGGGTGGCACGTTCTACGCGGGGTGCTGGAGCTGGTGGTGCGGGTGTGAGTAATGCTGGTGACGATGGCAGGCTTCTGCGCATTGGCTCGCGGCTCGCTAAAGGTGAAATAACAGTGAGACTGAGTCAAAACCAGCAAGGGCCACCTGATTACTCAAGTGTGACTTTTGAGCCAAAGAAGCGGGAGTATCGGCATGAATCATTTCATCACATCACATTTCACAAACTTTACTTTGTGGATAATTTTAGCCCTAATTGTTCAGTTTAGCATATGAAACAGTTGGACAAAGCGTGATGTTTTCAGTGCTGTGCTGGTTGGTCATAGTGTTTGGCTCAGTGAATGATGACCTTGTGTATTCAGCTCACTAGTGTGTCTGTGCATCATAACTGCTAGATGTATGGAAATTCACCAAAACAACATTGGTTCATTCTTACTTTAAAGCACACAAAGGAATTGTCATTTTCTTTTTGCATGAATTGTTTCAAATTAATAATTTATCTGATTTCAACAATTATTACAGATATTACTATTTCAGAGAGGTATGTAGCAACCTAAGGTTGCCAATGTCAATTGGAACTTCATGGTTAAAACAAGATCCTGAAAAAAGTCTGATGATGAGCAGTATGCTCGAAATGTCACTTGGGTGTGAACTTAAATAAGAATTCAGGGAGCTGAAAATGGATCCTGCCAAAAAACTCTGATAGGCCCCAGGACAGCACTCTCTGTGACTCAGAACATTGTCTCAACACACACACACATCTCTGAACGTACAATACACTTCCTAATTGTATCTCAATTGAGAGCATATCAGTGCAAGGAAATGACAGCTGTAATCATTTTAAAGTGTTCCCTTGGCCTGGAAGGCTCCGGGAAGGCCACTCCTTTTTGAAAATTCAGTCCCCGGCTCCCTCACCAGATTTAGAGAAGGAATTTGTTCCTGAACGGCGGTACAAAGGAGGAGTGGGGGAAATGTAAGACCAGTGTCAAATACAAAAGCGACTCCACTCCCCATCTCCGGGTAACTGGCATAAGATCCCCCCCGTAGCCGAGGGCTTTTTGTCCTGCCACGGTGGGCTCCAGCGCTCCCTTAACAAGCCTGTCTTACCTTTCAGATTTTATTACCGTAATCAATGAACACATTAGCTTTCCTTGTGCATCATGTTGCAAAGGCACAGGGAGAGGCATAGAGCGAGGCCAATTGGGGTATAATTTGTCTCCCGTGTCTTGACTTGTCTGTTTTAAATCTACTCTTTAAGGGGGCTCTCTTTACTTCACAAACAGGACCCACTCAAACAGCACTTTCCTTTGAAAATAACCTAAACAATGAAAAAGAAGAGAGAGGCGTCTTCTTCCGCTTTTTCACTGCCAACTTGGATCGTTTGGGCATTATTAGCATGTGAAGAATCCCCAGTGGTGGCAGAGTTAAAGCTGGCTAGTGAACACATCATATACCATATTTCATTATTTCTTCTAATTAAACCTCCTTATTCAATATATGTAGATAGCAGAGGAAGTTTCTAAATTACAAATGGATGTGCACAGACAGGCATGCATACATTTTAATTTTGAAGTACAGTACATGCTGCCATGACAGCTATCACACCCTCTTTACCTTTGTATATAATTCATCCAAGACCAGAGCAGTTTATATTAGTGGTAACACTTAATGTGAAGCTTGTATTCATAAGATTGTAGAACCACATTCATAAAGGGTTATAATGCCTTCATAACGCCTAACGAAAGCTTAATAAGGCTTGAAATTAGTATTCATAACTATTTATACATACTCATGATTGCACTCATAAGGCAGGTGAAGCTTTATAATGTAGAATGCACTGTGTCACTTGAAGTTGGAATAGGGCTTATGAAATAGCATTATATAATGCCTTAGGAGTACAGACATGACTATGTATAAACAGTTATGTATACTATACATATTTTACATGCATATAAGCCTGTGAAAGTGTTACCGTGTTGGTTATATAGCCGTATACATTTTAATTTAGTACATGCTGCCAGGGAAACTCACACCTCCTTAGCTTTGTACATAATTCATGCAAGACCAGAGCAGTTAGTGTTAGTTATATAGCACATTAGAATTTATGTGTAGAAATATAACAAAATATAAAGCTGAAGGTCTGTATATGTATTATTTAAGAGATAAAGAGTGGTAAAAGGAGTTTTGTCTCTAAAGCTTTGTAATAGACATCATTGCAGCTGCATTGAGATCTGGCATGATTTAATGAAAGGCCTGGCATGTATGACAAGGCATTAATCAAGCACAGGGCCTTATATGTGCTGAGACCTGGCTAGCATGTTCTTCCATTTCCCGTCGGCACTGCCTCATCATATTAGCAAGGCACCCCCAGTGCTACGCAGGCACATTTTGCACATAGCCCTAATTTCTGTGACAGTGGTCACATAATGGGCATGAGGGTGGGGCACGGGAGGGTGACGGAGAAGGACGGAGGAGAAGGAGAAGGAGAAAGAGGAGAAGGACGGAGGAGACAGCGGATGGAGAGACGGAGGTGGAGGGAAGCTGGCGGGCGTCCACGGTCGTGAGTGCCTCGTCCCCGGTTTCACCCGAATTTTATTCTCAGCGTGTTTGACGAGTGTTCCTTTTAATGGTCCTCCAGGTATTGCAACCGTCTTCCATCAGACCACCAGGAACCTTGCTTTTAAAAAAGAAACAGACACAGACACACACACACACACACACACACACACAAAAACACAACCTACCCTCCCCACCCCACCTCCTCTCTCCCTCCATCTCTCTCTCTGTCTATGTTCTTCAGCCCTCCAACACACAATTAGCTGCCCTCCTTTGGGGAGCCATAGAACAAAGGTGATCCCTGGGAGCCCCAGCCGGGGCCGGTGGCACGCAAAGGAGGGGTCATGGGGGCAGGGGGTTGGGGGTGGTGGGCTGATGGGGGGGTCGGGTTGGGGGTGGCGGTGGTGGTGGCGGCGGTGGTGATGATGTGTGTGTGTGTGTGTGGACTGGTGATGCACTTGTGGCCCCAGGCTGCTCTCTTGACCGGAGAAGTCGGCGCCTGTCACGGCACATCACTGTCTCCGGAGCGACTAATGGCATCTCCAAATTGGCAAGGGGTGGAACAAAGAAGGCCAGTTTAAGAGCACACAAGAAAACAGAAAGAGCGGAGCCTGAAGTGTGTGTGTGTGCGTGTGTGCGTGTGTGTGTGTGTGTTGAGGGGAAAAAAGAGAAAAGAATGAAATGAAGGGGGATATAAAAAAGCAACATACACACACACATCTCGGGAGAGGCATGCTCTCTGCACTTCCCCTCGCCATTAGTCTGCGCCCCGCTTTCTTCTTTTTATTTATTATTTTTTTTGTTTGCGCTCGCAGACGTACGCTGGCTAGGTGCGGCCTCTCGCCTGGGCCGGCGCGCATGCTGAGGCACCGTGTCGAGCGATTAGGGAGGCTTTTCACTCACAGCTGAGCTCCTGCATCCCTCACTCTAAAGTGGCTGTGTGTGTTTTTAGGGTGGGGGGTGGGGGGCTGGGCTGGGGAGGGGAGGGGAGGGGAGGGGGCGAAAGCCTTTTTAACAGCGGCAAGATGCCACCACCACCAGTGCTGCAAGGTCAACAGCGACACAAGTCAAATTTGTCATAGGCAATATTGGCCTCTGCTTGAGAGAATAAGACATGATGAGGAGCCAGGGGGACCACTAGCTCCTGCACAAATGGGCCAAACCTCATGGATTTATCTTCAGTTTACCACATGCCAGCATTTTTACCACAGCAGTGTTGTTATTTATTTGAATGCTTCGTTTTAGTAGCAATGTAAACTGCTGTTGTGCTATTACTGTATGATATTACTAATTTCAACATATTTATTTTTATATAATACAAATTTAAGTGTTAAGACTGCAAACCACAGGCTTCAAGTTAACTTGTTAAATGTTAATGACTCGCCCATGCTGTAGAGCACAAAGGATGTCACGCCCATCGCTAATTGGATTAAAAGATGAGCTCATTTGGCATAGTTGACTCTGCTCTGTTCTTCGTCATTAGCGGTTGTGCGTATTAGGGCCGTATTTCCATGAAAGGGAAATGATGGATGGTAATGGCTGGGAGAGGCTCCTCCTGAGTGTGGCCCATGTTGGGCATAGCCTGTTGTGCACGTCATGGTGTCCCATTTCATCAAGTATGATGTGTTAATATTACACCTGAATTGTGTTTCTTTTGTCACCTTTTTAACCACTTTGGATACGGGTGGTTATTGGCAAGAAGTTCACAATACATATTACAGTGCATTTGTCACCATATGATTTTATCATGATGCATTGTGATACTAGAAATATTGCAATATATTGCGATATTCTACATACAGTAGTTCAATGAAAATGTAAAAATAGAGCTGAATTACCTTTTGCTGTTTATGATTTGGATAGTCTTATTAATATTGAATTAAATCAACATAATTCAGTACCTCAATTTATAACTCAATTTATTTAATATGGTATTAAAAATAAACATCTGGAAGTAGCTGCCATTACAATAAAAATATGTACTCTCTTACACAAATTGAACAAACTGAACCAGTGGACACACTGATCAAAAACAAAAACTTTAAGTGCATAGGACTTAGAAAAATAAACTACTGGAGGACTGAGCTATAATATAGGAACATACAGTAGTTTAATCAATGTTTTTAATTTTATTAAAAATCAATCTTTGGTGTCAGAAATCGATATAGTATATTGTAAAAAGAAGTATTGCAGTACATTGTGATATTGATATTTTTCCACACCTCTAGTTTTGTATACAGAAATGACTGAAGGATGAAGAGTTAATGAGGAAAGTTTCCATATTTGTGGAAAATAATTTTAAGTTTCCGTATTTATACTTGTATTCATATTTTTTTAATGGCGTAACTCTGTGTACTATGTGAAGTCTCCGACTCCGTGCCCCATGGCAGCCATAAGAAAGTTCGATAATCCCCTGGAATAGTTGTGCCCTCCTGGGATAGAGGTATGTTTCCCCGGCCCCTTTTATCTGGGTGAATTGAGCCCTGAAACCTATATCCAGCCCGGGAGAAGAATGGTCAGTGAAAAGAAAACAAAAAAAACGTGGGACATTGTACGCGGCTGGGGCGGCTCAGATAAGCAGCGTCTCCGCTCGTTTTATCTGTCGCCCGGTAAAGAACACTGTCTCTCGGAGACAAGGCGGCGGATCGAATGACCCGGGGTCCCCACCCAACCCTGCTGCCAGGTGTTCTCCTGGGCCTCAGACTCCCCCTCTGGGAGCCTCCGTCTCCCTTGGAAATAATTAATGTCTTGCGTTTAACCCTGGCTTCACCTGATGCAATGATTGTCTCTTTAGTTCTCAGGGTTGAGTTCCCATGTTTGTTTAGTCGTGTTGTGTCATGCAATACTCCCCATCCACCCACTCACCCACCCAGGGGATGTTTTGGGCGTCTTTGAAAAGGTCCGTCATGCTGAGAACTAACAAGTGTTTCATTGGCCATGATCAACATTGATTAGTATCCCCAATTCTCAAAACCCTTTCTCTGTGATTTGTTATTATTTTGTTGGGTGTACATTTCAAAAAGGACATTAACTTTTGCACACCTCTAAAGAAGACAGGTATGTTGGAGATGACCACAGATTTACTTAGGAAAATATTTCCCATTCAATATACATTAACATTACAGCGATGGCATTTTAGCCACCTCACTATCTGGTACCACCAGCACTTCTGTGCCTTGCTAGCAGTTTGTTGGCTCTCTAATTCTCCACCTTTAAAATGGTGTTGATGGACACATAGGTATAGGAAGAATAACGTGCTTCCCTACAGTGGTGATGTGTATGACTGGTTTACGCTTCACTTCCTGTTTGTTTTTGAGTTGGTGTCTGTCAAAAGAAGTAATGCAGGTAGCTAAACGTAACACATAATGAGGTTTTGGATAGGTTACATTTGGTTCATACCTACAACAAAGTTACCCGTAACAAGCAATAACAGTGGCGTTGATAAAAAGGGCTTCAGAATAGCCCACTGTGCAGCAGCCGTACCTGTCATCTCAAAATCAGTGTTATTTGCATCCATTTATAGCATTTCTGTGGTACCTCCAGGAGAGTGAAGTATATTTTCAGCGCCTCAGGATTGACACCGCGCAGGGGCTTTAATCGCAGCTGTGTGGAGCGGGCGATCCTCCTGACACGAGATCTTGACAGGGGTGTCTTATTAATGCATGGAATTCTATCACTGTCAAAATTTCCCTGGCTGATAATGTGAAATCTGCTGTACTGTACTGCAAGATTTCACACAGAAATATAACTCCTGGTGCACACGCAGACAAGACTGTGTGAGTGGCGCTACAGAGAGACTCACAATAGCGGCTTTTTGCATGCGATGAGAAGAAGAAGCCATACTTTCAAGACGCACACATACATGAAATCCCTTCAATGAGGTTCAGCACTTCCAGAAAGTCATGTGAATAATTTGTCACAGTGCCTTTTTCAGTTCCTTTTCCTGGAGTTCCTTTAGTTCTTTAGTACCTTTACAGACTCGATTCGATTCATCATTTTCTTTGTCTGGGGTTATAGACAGGTCCAGAGTTACTCTTTGGCAGTTCTCTCCGGTGAATTTGGATGGGAGTTTGGGAGTTGAGTCAGAGGGAAAAAGGAGCGGTGAACAATACAACTCAGTCACTCAACCGCATTTATTTTTTGCTCTCAGGTGCAATAAGAGCACATCCTGTTTCATATTTCTGTGTTTTTTGTCCCCGTGTCATTGTCAAATTGAATGAAGTGCGGAGACCTTAGGGTCGGGAAGTTTGTAATATGGTCTGACACATCCATCAACGGCAGAATACGTGTTGACCGGGGGCCTATTAATCCTGCATTGAGATCCATGCTGTGGGTTTGAAGGGCCTGGGGCTGGGACTGGAGCGGGAGGTGCTTGGTGGTGCGGGAGTGGGAGGTGCTTGGTGGTGTGGGGTGTAGAGCATCTTGAGATGTGTACCGTGTGCACTCGTACAAAGCACTGTGGTCGTACCTTTGGCCACCGGAGTCAAATCTCATCTACCTCACTGTGACGAGGTGTCACACTGGCTCCGCATGTGTAGGCAAGGCCAAACAGTCACCGGCCCACTGTCCAAATAATAGAAAATGAAATCCCCACCAATTCCTGCGAGGAGGTCCATCCCTGTGGCTACTACTTTTGAGAGCAGACGTCATCGGACTGGTTTAGTTTTCATATCTTAACAACAACGAGGAAACATATCTAGTTATTTCAGCTCCTTATGACTCCAGGCCATAGTCTTTCATTCTGGCTGCCCTCACTGCAACCTATACATTTCTCAAGATGTTTTTTTTCATTTGAAACACAGTACCATTTACCATCTTTTAACCCTGTACAGTGTTGTTTTTTTTTCTTCTTCTTTATCCCATCTGTCTCCGTGTTCATGCTGGATAGGAGCCTTTCAGCCTGGTGTTTATTTTCCTGAACATACTGGGAGGCAGAAAGAGTTGGCTGCACATTGCAAGGATAGTCTCTCTGCCACAATTATTTAGTATTCACTCTTAAGGCCTGTTATGCACGGCGTGTTGAATTTGTAAAATTGCTTATTCATTCTGCGTATTTGCTGAGTTATTTCCCTGTTTGCGTGGTTTGGTGAGAGATTAGTATAGGACGGGAAAATATCCTTTTTGAAATGGTCGTGCTGCCTGGATCGCACTCCTTGTTTGTCATATCACTGATAGCATTGTGATTTAATTATACTGAGAATTCACACAATTTAATGTTAACCCCCCCCCCCCCCCCCCCAAGTTCCAAGAAAACACATTGCTTGTGCATTCCTCATACACTTCCCCAGCTCCAGAACAGCAGCACCTGATCATGAGCTGATGCTTTTAATGTACAACATAATAACAACTTTTTATCACGGAAGTTTTTGACCTCATTCAAATGCAAGCAAGAGTCATTGCTAAATCCCCCCCAAGACAAACACACACTCACATAGTACACATAAGGAAGTACACACACACACACACACACACACACACACACACACACACACACACACACACACACACACACACAAACACTACCTCAATGACACCCTCTCTCCCTCCCCCGAGGCCGCCTGATCCCTGGATTCCAGCACGTCATCCCTGTGGTGGTATCTCGCCATCTTTAATTTACCAATGCGCCAGGAACACTCGTGGGGGAGATGGTTATCGGAGCCGGGCGTCTGTCTGTCTTGTCTCAACACGTATGCCACTCGGCATTGTCTAATAGCCTTTCGCTGCCGGCTCGCTTTCTCCCACAGGTAAAGGGAGGGGGGTTGGGTGAAGGTGGGGTGGGGTGGGGGAGGGGGAGGGGGGGAGTTGAATAGAGGTGTGCTGCTGTCAGGAGCACAGCTTCCCATTGTCACCTGTCAAACTCTCGGCTTGTCTTTCCCAAAAAGTCACAGGCAATGTCAAGACCAGCAGTCACATTATGAAAAATATCAGCAAATGTTGTTTTGGTTTGTGTTTTTTTTAAACAGATACACATAGCCAAAAAAAGGAAAAAAAAACTTAATTTAGCCGCTGAACATTTATAAATGTCATGAAAAGAATGAAAAGAAAATGAATGTCATGAAAAGAAAATAACATAAAAATGAAAAGTGTGATTCCATGTGTCCGGTGTCACGCTTGACCGTAGCCACTGTCCCCTGGTGTCAAGACAACATTGCACTGCTAACCAGCAAAGAAAGAGTGTCATTTGTTTTGAAGGTAGGGATACGACAATCGATCGTATTTTCATTACAGGTCTGTTTTCATACTTCACAAGAGGATAGTGTGGAACAGCGGTAAATGATACATTAGTGCTCATGGCCCTTTCTCTCTTTCCCTCTCTCTCTCTCTCTCTCTCTGTATCTCTTCCTCTCTTTCTCGCTCTCTTGTTCTCTCTCTTTTGCCCTCCCTCTCTCTCTCTTTCACTCTCTTTTGCCATTCCTCTCTGGCCGTGGCTTGTCATCTTTTCTGTGTCCGTCTTGAGAAGACGAGCTTGGGTGGAGGGGAAGGTAATCCACCACCTCGCTGCCTCAGCCCCCAAGCGTCTGCTGTTATGCCTGCCACGGGATACCTTGCGTACAGCACCTGTCTGTTCCGTCGCCTGCATGGCTCCTATTAAAATAGCTGGTGGCTGAGGGGGAGGGGGCAGGGCACGGGGACACAAAAGGCAAGTGCAGCATCGGAGATCTTTTATGAAAAGTCTCTGGAATCCGTAGTCTGAATGCTTTTGTGCATCCATCTGCTTTGAGACACGGCTACATTGTCAGGGCTTTGCTGTCAAAAGGAACATTGCATCTAAGTTATGTCGTCTTTGATATGTTCTATGTCTTTTCTTCTCCCTACCTACCTCCCTCTATCCCTCCATTTTTTTATCTCTCCTTCTGAACGACGTGACGCACAGTGCCATTCCCCGGTTAATGCCAGGAGAACATTTTCCAGTGGTTAGGTGATGCATGGAACTGACAGCGTTTTGAATGGCAGGCAGGTTTATTGTGAGTCCCACTGACTCATTCTGCTCATGGCACGGAATGCACAGAATCTGAACATCCAGGGAATGCAGCTAGCACACTGCATCACACTGTATCGCATCTCACCGCACCTCCCTCCACTCCACTCCACTACTCTGCGCTGTGCTGGGCTGCGTCGTGTTGCGTCGCGCCGCAGTGATGGTTGGTTGTCATTGTCTGCCACCAAAGGAAAAAAGGTAGAGGAGGACAGGAGCGCTGGCTAATGCCCAGCTGCCCCGTTAATGGGAGCTCATTACAGAGCTTCTGTGCCGAACTGACCCCTCTCCCCTCGGTTCGGTTTGTCGAGGTCACTGGCAGGCGATGGCAAGATCGCGCCTAGTATTTTTTTTGTTTTTTTGTTTTTTGAGGAAATCTCGCTTTCTTTCATTGCCCCTGCAGTCCCGCTGGGATCCATGTGTTAATTAACTCTTTAATCCTCTCCTGTACACACAGCAGTAAGCTGGGCCCACCTCTCAGCAGCTCAGGAGAAAGCGCTTCAGACATCAGTGCTGTTTAGAGGCAATATGTTTAGCACCCCTGTCTCGTATGTGCCACTTTGTGAATACATTTTCCAGGCATCAGAATGTGATTTTATTTATTTAGTATTAAAAAATCACACAACAATGCAAATTGCATCAATCTTAAAGGCAACCTTCCTTGTGAATGTGCCTAATCTGCGATTTGGCAGTCATTACATTATGACCATGTGGAATGCATCATAGCATGAATGTGCACGGTCACCGTGGTAGGCACATCTGTTATCACTTCTACTGGTATCAGTAGTGATGGACAAGTAATCTCCGAAAAAAAAAAAGATAAAAAGGTAGGTTTGCTTTAGCTGGCATCCTGTGTTGATTTACGATTTGCTGTTTGTTTGTTTCCACGGGGAGGAAGTCACTCTTGTAGGTTTCCTTATCAGCACCACCACAGAGAATATTTGGCCGCCTCTTTATTTTTTTGCTCCGATAAGCCCGGAGTTCTACATTTCCCCCCGTTATTGCCTTCATCAGTTATTTATGCTCCTTTATTGTGATGATGCATTTCCTCCTCAGTGGGGGTAAATGGCAATATGTGGTATGCAAGATCAGTGGCATTACTCTCCCCTTTTTATAAATAAAGCGTTGAAGGCCTTTTATTTCACTCCGTCAGTATCTTATTATCAGCTCCCAGACTGTTTTCATTTTTGACCTTATTTTAATTCAGAGATAAGCATCCCCCAGGCAAAATCGTGGCAAATTAGTCCTTTATGTGGTGGCTTAAAAGACTTGCTTTGTCACTGGGTTTGTCTGGTGTATTGAAACGTGATGTATTGACGGGAGAGATCTGGCGGGCTGGGGCATACCAGCCAGCTCGGCCGAAGATTTTGTTTGGGAGGAAACGGCGCATATTCAGTCGACAGAAGATACTTATTATGTGCATTTGTAATGTAATATCTGATCAAAACCACACGATGACCTGGGCTTATGAGTAAGCTCTACTTTGTATGCAAAAAAGGAAGCAGGCTTTGATTCCCTGCAAATCTCTCTTCCCTCTAAAAGCCTGACCATCTTATTGAGTTTTTTTTTTATTTTTTTTTATTAGCTTTTGCAGTGGAGGTCTCCGTTGTACTTGGCAGTTTACTGAACAATTTTTCGACTTTGTCAGCCAAAAGAAATTACATCATTTCAGTGCATGGTGGAGGGTGGTTTGGGTGTGTGTGTGTGTGTGTGTGTGTGTATGTGTATGTCTTTGTCCTCCCTAGTGTCACCAGAGGACGGGCGGGGGAGCGGTGCGTGGCCAAGTGGCGTCAGAGTTATCTGGTACAGAGGCATGGTGCGGGCAGATAAAACAATCCTAAAGGGGAAATGATTCCACTCCTAATCAGATTTATTTACGCGTCCCCACTGAGGGAGATTGATGTCTCATCCCAAGCCAGGGATTTCAATTCTCCGTGCCACGAACACAGATGAACAATCAGCTTCTGGTCCCTGGAGAGTTTTTAATTGTGCGCTTTTGTCATTCACTTTGCGTGCGCGTGTGTGTTTATTAGCCTGTCTGGCTTTTGGCTTAGTGTTGTTCCATCTGTGTGTGTGTGTGTGTGTGTGTGTGTGTGTGTGTGTGTGTGTGTGTGTGTGTGTGTGTGTTTATGCCTCCGTGAGTGTGCGTAGCAAGTAGCTATAGTCAAGGAATATTGCTGTCTGTCTCTAAAGCCTTTCGTGACGTTTTTTTGGGTCTGGTAAATACCAGACATCTGGTCTCCTGTCATGGCAGCAGAGATGGGGAACTCAGAGGGGCCCAGATCAAAACAAAAGCAGCCAGCCCCATAGTGAAAGCGGTCTCCACTCCACCCTCTCAGCATCTCTTTAAGAGCTGGGGGGGGAAGTGGGTTAATCGCCTCACTTGAGGAAACGGTGTAGCAGTTGCACTCAGATAAATCAAACCTGCACTCGCTGCTTCTTCCTTGTGGCTTCAGTACGACAATTTTGCTTGTTAGCCCAGCACAGCATGGAAACATCAGGAAGAGGCCTCCTCCCCAGACCAGATAAGCCATTGATTTCTTTCCCCTTTTACCCCTCCTTTGGGATTTTAAGGGTTCATCTTATCAAATTACCAAATGGACCTACGGGGCTTGGGTAGATAGACATCAAGATAAACATAATTGCTCTCTAAGAATATTCAGAGAGGGCATTAGAAAGCCATAATAGAGATCCTAATGCTACTTAGGAGGTTACATAAGGACACTCAGGGTGGGTGGCAACTCTCGTAAGGACAGTTGTTAGTGTACATCCTATACGAGTAAGTCCGTTTCTGGCTGCATTATTAACAGAAACGTGGAGACTTATAAAAACATACTTAGATGCTTACATGCTTAGAAGTACACAGTTAGGAATCTGGTGTGGGAAAAATGCATGTCAATTGGAGATGCAGAGAGAAAGAACGATGCAATTACCCAGAGATGTTTGCAATGAACACATTATTGGCATTCATTGGCTGTTTTATTCGCCCCTTTTAGAGACATTGCTGACTCTCCAACCACAGTGTTTGCAATTCTTTAAAGAAATAACTGATTTCATGGGTCCTTTTTATCATACTGAATCACTGAGTTGAAATAAATGGGGACAAGGCCAAGGTTGCACAACCACAGGAGGCAAGACTCCACTGTCTGCATTATCTGGACAAAAATATGAAAAATTACATCCCTTTCTAAAATGACAGTGAAGATAGATTAAGGAAAAGCGGAAAGGAGGTGGAGAAGATGAGGACAGTGGGCAGTAATGGCGATAACGATACATTCGTGAAGGGGGGAGAGAGGTGGTGCAGATTCTGGGCAAGTTGTGTTTAATCCGTCTATGTGGAACAGGTTAAATACATTTAATGGGGCAGTGGAAAACAGCCGTGGTTACTGCTGGCATTAATCTAAAATTTATGAGGGACGATTTGGTCTGCTCTCCAGCCGAGCCTTGAGAATTGGTTTCTCCCCCATGTTGCAGACGTTTAGCAAGGTTTCTTTCTTTCTTTCTTTCTTTCTTTCTTTCTTTCTTTCTTTCTTTCTCTTTCTTTCTTTCTTTCTTTTTTTTCTTTCTTTACCTGCCAGGGCTCCTTAGTAACGACTCAAACAGCATACAACACACTTGGCCATCAATGCTTTTCTGTAGCTTGATGGCACAGTATTGAATAAAAGCAGAATGACTACTGGGCTGAAGAGTTGCCTGTAAACAAATCAATTGGCGTATAAATCAAGTGAATTTACTGCTCCCCCATAGATCTCAGTTGAAGCCCATTGGCTGGACTTTCTTATTTTAAAAATATGGAAAAAGAAAGTGCATCTCTCTCTCTCTCTCTCTCCACTCTGCTCTGCTCTCTATCTCTGCTCTCCGCCAAGCCCAGAAGGCCAGTTGCAGAATAACGCGTTAATTGGTGGCCATCGCTCATCCGTCTCTGACTCACCTGCCGCGGAGAAGCACCATTGACTAAAGCCAGTGAGCGGATTGTGGGGAAATGATAAGGACAGTCAATTTACATTGCTGTATCGACAGCGTGTACGGACCTGCGCCATGACCTACCCCCTGGTCCACGCCGCCTGCCACAACTGCTCTTTAGAGTGCATTCATTAGAGAGTATTGACCTCCAGTCTTCCACAGCTTCACTGATTTCTCTTCTCTCTCCTCCTTTTTTTCAATAACATGCCTATATGTTATATTACATTTCTCCCGGACGTAAAACCCATTAGAGGACTTTTCAGACATTTCCCTGACTAGCCGCTAACAAGTGAACATTACAATCAACTCGAGGGCCTGAGAATCAGGCCTTTTTCTTGATTTCTGATGTAGAGGAAACATGATGAATGCCATAAATTAGGACTGAACCATTATGACTACCATTCAGAGCTTGATTTCTTTTCTTTTCCGTGTTTTTATGACGTGTTAAATGCATGTTTATGTGTGCCTTTGCCGTTCACGGCATTAAATATGTCACTTGAACTGGCGTGAGGGATGCAGGCAATTTTCTGAATTTGCGAGTAGTCTTAACTGCACAAAAGACCACCAACTCAGTACGACTCGGCATAAACAACACACACTTGAAGTTGATTATGGAGCTGCTTCTTTAGGGGCATCTGAGGATGGCAGGCTTTTCAGTGCTGTAAAGGCATATGATCTCACTGACCATATGGCCACCTTTCATTACTTCGTTGGATTACTTACAACTGCCAACGCTGATAACCACATGCTACCATTTGTGAAGAAGAAAGGGCTTTTTAGCCATTGCATGTTTTTACCTTAGAACAATGCCATATTCCCAGCCAGAACACATAGGGTAGAATCAGCCTGAAAAACAACACAAAAGCAGGTGGTTGCAAGTATGGTGTGGCAAGTCATCCTTTTGTTTCTGTTTCATTGTTTTGTTTGTTTCTTTAAGACTCCCCGTCGTGTATGCAAGGAGGAAGCCGACTGAACTAGTTTCACATTATAGCACGGCGCAGGTTGAGCCAAGGCAAAAACAAAGCCCCTAATCCCTTCCTCCGCAGTCGAGCTGCTTTAAATACATATAGAGGCCGGCCGACATGAGACAACAATCGGTGGGATCTCTGTCGGACCACTGCAGCCAGTAATTACACGAACTGATCTCAGGTTTGTGGGCTATTTGATCCTCAGCTCGCGCTGCGCTGCATTAAGGAGAGATTAGATTCAGAGCCCAGTGGAGGCTATAAATCATACCCCCCCGCACACTGCGGCCCTGTACGTGTTCACACACACACTTATACACACACACACACACTCGTGCGCACACACACACACACACACACACTCTCTGTCTCACTCATGGGCGCACACACACACACTTACACACACACACACACACACACACACACACACATATTCCTTGCGTATAGACAACACCTCGCCCTCTCTCCTACTAGGATGGCCTCCACGCGAGACCTTGTTTGTGCGTGCTCTCACTCTGTGTAATTGGACTCAATAGGTAGCAAACACATCGTCATAAATCAAGACCAAACCCGGACTAATGCACGAGTCTCTGTGTAGCTTTAACCCTTAGACCCTACTCCCTCCACACACACACACACCGGCACACACTGGCTCATACACACACACACACACACACACACACACACACACACACACACGCACACACTGGCAAACATACACACACACAAGCGCACACACACACACACATACACAGACATTTACTGGCACACACATACACACGCAACCCGTACTCCCTTTGCGTCTGACCTGGCAGAGATTTACCTGGGTCTTCCCTCACCTATGCTCCGCATCCGCAGGGGTGGGAGCTCCCCGGGTCGCAGCCCCCAGCAGGACGCCCCCAGTGCTGCTGGCCTGCGTTCAAGCGCCCGAGGTTGCCGCCATGATTAACATTTTTATAGGAAAATGCTTTTCCCATACTGCCTCACGTCAGCGAAATAGCATTTTTTTTTGATGATTATGATAGCTAGGCCCCATGTTGAGCAGAACATCCATGGTCACTGTGCTGTGACTACTCGTACAAATTCAAATGGGCCAATGTGTCTGTTGGGTGTGGTGCTGCCATGAATGTTTGGCTATTTTGCTTCGGGATGACAGTATTTTGCATTTTCATTTTTGTCCCAACCCAGCACATGGGGCCATTTCACCCCGAAGCATTTTGGCTTCAAGGTCTCAGTTTAGCTTTATTTATATATTTATGTGTCTGATTAACTAATCAGCATGAAACACAGTTTCTGTAGGGTTTCCATATTTCCATGTTGCTGTTAGATGCTTGCTTTTAGCTGTTGTGAATGTAAAAAGTATGCGAATATGAAACTAATGAAACATAAAGTACATGCCAGAGAGAGTATATGTATTGAATACAAGTTATTTTTCTAACTTGCCTTGATCCACCTTGTTGTAATTTCATTTATTTTTCTTAGTTGCTGTTCCAGTACAAAGTAGCATCATCTTGTGCAGTTCTGTTTAGCCAAGTGAAGTCAACTTGTACCACACTCCTTAAGAAGCATGTATTTTATTTATTTACCACAACAATGTGAGAAAATATTTTTATCTCAAAGCATGTCTGTTTTTATCAAATTAATCTTTACTCTTGTTTTAAAGCTTGTAGCAGGACAACAATAGCGCACTTATGAGCAATCACAAGTGTAAAAGCTAAGCAATGATGGCGTGTTTTCAGATCGAGGCTGTACAGTATTGTACAATGTGAGAAAGACTGCGTTTTGCAACATCAAAGCATGTTAAATCTATTTTTGAACACCCCAAAGATCAGTGTTATGAACAGTTTAAATACCCACCCAGGAGCCCCTCTAAACAAGGCACTAAAACAGGAGGTTGTGTGGAGGACCTGAGAAGCTCCTTGTTTGTTTCTCATTTTTCACACCAGATCACAATAGAGGTGTATTTTTCCCCCATGTTGACACGCTGGAGCTGAAGTTTCACGCTGTCCTGTTGGCTAAAATGTCACCAGGAGCAACAACTCAGCATAATGCAAAATGTCAGATGCCATGGGATGTGGGCAGGCCAGAGATCTGTGGTCTGCAGGAGATGTGCCTCCTGGTGAAAATTCCATGTGATGTCATATCCTGTCTCCATGCCAACTAATTATTTCTTCGTGCCACCAGTGAGTTATTGCACCACTTGTGGGGCTTAGTATTTAAAGCTGCCAACATCTACATGTTTAGTAGGTGTTTGTCTCCAGAGGTGCATCTTTACCAGGTTTATTTTGCATTATATAGGTTTTTCTGTGAATATATATTCACGTTATGTGTAATATATGTATATATTGGCTGTGAGTGTAGGTCTAACATATGCAATATTGCATTAGCGCATAAGTGTGTGTTTGTGCACTCCAGGAGTGTGCTACCTGTGACTGGACTTTGTTAGCAGTCTGTTGCTCCAGCTGAACAACATCAGCACATAATTCCAAATAAAATTTCCTCCCAACACAAATACCTACCAACACACGCAGGCAGGCAGGCACGCACGCACGCAGACAGGCGCACACAAACAAGCACATTCACACTCACAAAACACAAATGCCATCTTCTCAGCAGATACTCCTGTGGGCTGTGTCTAATTTTAAAATTCCCTTTAATTAACCAGATTGCACTTTATGTATTGGCAAAAGCCAATAACGTATAAAAGCACCAACGATAATTGCTCATGAATTAAATGCAAATTTTTAATTAAAAAGTTTCTGTAAGGTGTCACATCTTCATTGCACATGCATGTCAGTAGGGACAACAACATGAAAAAAAAGATTTTTTTTTTTATTAATTGGCAATTACCTCTTCACATAACCTTTAATCACAGGGGCCAATTTAACTTGCATATTGCAAGTTCTGTAATGGGAAGAGAATAGATTTAATACAGAGTAAAAAGAATTAGATGTTGTGGTTTTGTTTACTTGTGTATTTTGTGGTTGTCCCATAGCATGGTTCTTTGAGATGATTAACGACATTGCAACATTTCTGCAAATATAATACTAAATAGACATTAGGGCCAATTGGATTATGATACTTAATATCCATCGTAAACACATGTAGAAATTCTGTACACAGCCTACTGACTTTGTATCCATTTTGTCTCTTGCCCTCTCTCTCTGTTTCATTGAGACTTAAGTGGGATTATTCACAAACTTTATAGGAGATGGATTATATTTATCCATTTTCTGACTGGCACGTTGGCTATCCTCAAGAGGATCACCATAAATTAAAAGTATTTCTCTAGAAGATTTGCTCTCATTTCAGTAAACCAATCTTTCCAGCAATCTTTCCTTGATACTGTAGGTACATGCACACATGTGCATAGGCACCCTTACACACACACTGACGCATACACACACAAACGCACACAAACACACACACACACGCAAGTAGAGAGAGAGTGAGCAACACTTTCTATTCAGACATCTGGAAAGAGATTAACCTTTTCGGAGAACACAAGACAAAAAAAACTGTGAACTAATGATGTGGAATTCTTAATTACTGTACAAACTATCCACTAGAGAGTTTCAAGTGACACTTTAATTAATCTACCGACTTGTATTCGTCATTCCACCTTCGATGATGAATTATGGCTGGTAAACGCTCCCATATTAAATCACGGTGGACACCGGCAGACGTAATTCTTCGCAGTACAAACACTCGGACGTGCCCACGTTACCCCGTCAAGCCCTCTGTGAGGCCTTTTGTGTGGCACTGGATAAGGGCAACCCGCTGGGGCTACGGCCTTCGCGTGGCAGCATCCGTCCTGTGATTAAACCCCCCGACACCTGGCTGGAGCTTTTAAGGTGAGCGGGTGTCTGTGGCTCTGCCTGCCCTCTGATTAAATCACTGAGACAGCAGCAGGTGAGCTGGTGTTCTTGTGGGAAGGAAGTGTTAGATGGTGGTGGTAGTGTGGAGGCAGAGGGGTGTGGGGGTAAGGGGTAGTGAATTAATAAATTGAGAATGTCGTGCAGAGGATATTAGAGCCCAAACGTATGTGAGAGAAGGAGAGAGAGAGAGGGAGGGAGGAAGAGAGGGAGAGAGAGAGAACGGGCGGACGTCAAGGCCCAATGCTCCACGCTTGGCGCCTCAGCGCCTCTTATACACGCATCGCATTAGTGCTGACAACACTGTCATTTTGAAAGGACATGTCATGCATTTCAAAGGAGCCACTCACTGGTCATGCATTGAAGCAGTTTCCAGACTGCATCAACATTAGAGGGAAACCTATCTGCCTATCAGGAGCTTGTGCTGGCATCTTCATGGCTCTGGGTCATGAGGTCAAGGTCGAATCAGTGAAGCTTTCAGTATGGTGTTCGTTGATGGACTTTTATTTAAAGTTAAAGTTGTCTCTACACAATTTCAGTGTATTTGCTGAGTGATGGATAGTGCATGTATACCATTACTCTCTCGCTGAAGGTTTTACAATGTTTTTTCTGCTGTGTAATCTGTAAAATCTGTCATCTACAGTATGTTGTTTTGTTTGCTTTTCATCTCTGATGGCACCTACATTTTTCTTTCACTGCGAAAAATTCACATTCCTATTGCTGTGACAGTAACAGTATGCATGTTGGGGACTTGCATGACCGTGGTGAGAAATTAGCATTCGCTTTGCATATTGTATTTTTTGTCCCTTTAGGGCTAAACCAAAGACGCATGACGCAGATCGTGCTTTCTTTTGTTTTTCCTCCTGTGAAAATATATTTGCAAAGTTAAATGCTTCTATCTTATGTTGGGAGCATCTGGGTGAGGACTGCAAAAACATACTCCTATTTTCTCCTCAGCCTCCTTTGTATTCTCTTCGCCGCTGTCATGCAAGGCTAGCCAAATTCCGAACAGTTGTCTCTCTTTGAAATAACCGTCTGTTTTCCCAATAACAGTGTTTTTGGATGAACGAGCGGGGGGAAAGACAATCTGTTTTGCCTCTCGCGTGTTTTCCGAGCAGAGGCTGCTCTGTCACAGCATCCAACTCTTCAACCACAGCACCATGTCAGCAGTCAGCTTTGTGCCGGAGCTCAGCCTTTTTTTCCTCTCTCTTCCTCTCTCTCTGTCTCTTTCTGTCTCTTTTCCTCTCTCTGTCTCTTTCTCTCTCTTTTCCTCTCTCTGTCTGCCTCTTTCTCTCTGCCCCTGTCTTTCCATCTGTCTTTCTCTTGGCCTCTCTATCTCTCTCTTCCTCTCTCCATCTCTCTCCATATTTCTCCCTCTGTTTCTCCATCTCTCTCTCCACCTCTCTCCATTTTTCTCCCCATCTCTTTTTCTATCTGTTTCTCTCAATCTCTGCCTCTCTTTCTCCCATCTCTTCCCATCTCTCCCTCTCTCTCTCTCTCTCTCTCTCTCTCTCTCTCTCTATCTCTCTCTCTCTCTCTCTCTCTCTCTCTCTCTCTCTGTGTCTGTCTCTGTCTCTCTTTCTGTGTAACTGACAGCCTTCACCTACTTGTTTGACCTTCCTCAGACTGCACTGCTAAATATTCTGACTCAATCTGTGACCAGTGTGCTACACTGCAGAGAGTGGCTGATTGTATCAGGACTCCACAAACGATGCATTTTACGTGGATTTTACACGCTCGTTTATTTAGTGATTTCGTTGAAATGAACCTTTGGTGCTGCCATAACGCACGCTGAAGAGAGGCTGCAAAACACGTGCCAGAAATAAAAAAAGGACAGGGGGAACAGGGGGTGTAGGGCCCCGGGCGGGCATTGCTGTAGACAGCAGAATTATCAACCCTCTTCGCTAACTCTTAGCAACAGATGGGCGCCTGGCTAATTGGCGTGCCTGTCCAGACATTTAAGTGAGAAATAAATAAATAAATAATTAAATAAATAAATAAAGGCAGACGGTGAACATCCCTTTGCAGGGATTGCTAAATTTACTTACTGCAACATGAATGACAAAGCAGGGAGAGCAGATCAGTGTGTTATTTTATTGTCCCAGGAGGAGGGGCTGCCGTGCATCTCCAGTGCACTAATAGAAAACATTAGTCACCACGGGGAGCTCAGGGCATCTGTAATTACTCGTGGTTGGACATATTTTTTTAAGTAAATATGTTAGTTCAGAGGGAGAAGAAATAATAAAAGGATGAAATGTCAAAATGGCTCTTGCCCTCGTAAGACAAAACAATAACAATAGTCTGTGTTTAGGAGGTGGTTTGACATTTAAGAAATAATTATGTAGCAACAACAAATTCTTATGAGTTTGTGAGTTGTGTGTTATGAATCATATCTATTTTTTCTAATGCTATCTGTTTCATTGCCCAAAAAGCTTAAGCTGCAGTTCAGATCCCATCATGCTCTCATACAGCACATACACCAACTCACATTGGTGCACTGTATATAGTGCTCCATTTGTGTGTTAAGATGACCGACTTTGAGCCGCAAAATGGCCAGCCTCCCCAGAGTAGCTGAGGAGCGGAAAGAAGCACGTTGAGCGGAGGGGAGCGAAGCGAAGCAAAGGGGGCAGGATGCTGGGGTGGCTGGGGTGGCGGGGTGGGGTGTTGGGATGTGGGGGTGTGGCGTTGGCCATAAGTGGCGTTCATCAGGGCCGGTCTCAGTGAACGCACCCAATCTGTCGGCTCGCAGATGGCCGGTAGAGGGGTGCGGAAGGGTAAAGAGGGCAGGTGCACCCAATCAGCCGACTAAATCGGACGTAAATGCGAAAGGCCACAGGGACATTGTTGTGGGGGGTGTCGAGTGGTGCTTGGTCTGTGGTGGTGGTGGTGGTGGGGGGACGTTTGGTGGGAGTGTCTTTGTGCCTTGCAGCGGGAACACTTGCCGTGTGCAGGTGCCTGTCCAATGACACCCCAGTGACACCATCTCAGGTACGTGACACCTGCATGCAGAATTAAACAACTCAGTGGGGAAGGTGTGACTTTGTGTGTGTGTGTGTATGTGTCTGTGCGTGTGCTTCAGTGCATTGGCATGCATGCTTGTGTGTGTGTGTGTGTGCGTGCCTGTGTACATTAGCTTGCGTGTGTGTGTGTGTGTGTGTGTGTGTGTGTGCGCGCGCACGCGCCTTTGTACATTGGCTTGTACGTCTGTGTGTGTGAGTGAGTGTGCCTGTGTACATTGGCTTGCATGTGTGTGTGCCTCTGTGTGTGTGTGTGTGAGAGTGTCTGTGTGCGTGCATCCTGGACATCCTGGAGGAAGGCAAGGTGAGACCAGAGTCAGGGGTCCTGAACGCTGCAGGTGGTGTGGCAGAGTCAGGTGGGGGGTAGGAATGACACCATCTCCAGCGTCTGCCCCCCGAACCCCACCTTCTCACCCCCAAATCTGCAGATGAAAGAGGGGAGAGCTGTGAGCAGTGGCTCTAAGGCAGGGTGTAATTACCTGAATATCGCTAGCTAGTTTTAATGGTTTGGAGCTGGACCTGAGCCAGCATTAGAGAAGGGGGCATGCAGTGAGCCTGCAAAACAAGCCAAGGATCTATTTATTTGTTTTGCCTTCTCCATGTCCCTTTCAATATATATTTCGCCCCTGTGATATTATACCACTTCTTGCTTTTGCCTGCTTTCAGATTCTGACTACTGCTGTGGCCTCACAGCTATCCTCCTGGTTTTATACGTGTGTGTGTGGTGTGTGTGTGTGTGGTGTGTGTGTGCGTGTCTGTGGGTGTGTGTGCTTATGTTTGTGTAACAGTATGTGCATCCCAGTTATGTGTGTGTGTGTGTGTGTGTGTGTGTGTGTGTGTGTGTGTGTGTGTGTGTGTGTGTGTGTGTGTGTGTGTGTGTCTGTCTGTCTGTCTGTCTGTGTGTGCCTGTGGGCGTGTGTGTTTATGTTTGTGCAAGAGTATGTGTATCCCAGTAATGTATGGTGTGTGTGTGTGTGTGCTTCAATATTTGCAGCCTGGTTTAACCCGTAAGAAGGGAAGTCTTAAGTTTTTTATGAGGATCTGTGGTTGCTGGAGTAGCATAGTTATGAACTGGGCAGTGAAATTGCATATGGGGCATTATACTGCAGTGGGAAGGAAGCACTTTGATTGTAACACCCGGCGCATATGAAATCAGTAGACATTTTCTGCATGTGTGCCTAGGGCTGTGCGATATATTGAATATACAAAATATATCTCCGAAATAGATTTGTGAGATACATAAAATTATTATATCGTATGTATCGAGTATTTATGGTCATCTGTTTTTTTTTTTCAAGCGGCAGCCGAGACTTGTCTTGCTTTCGTGTTTTTAAAACATTTTGGTGGCTTTCCCCTTCTCCCTCTGGAAGTAACGCGAGTGAGGGGTTAAAAAAACACACACTCTCGTCAAACACTTACCAACCAATCCCGTGCGACATCTAGGTGCGGAAGGGAGGGAACTTCATTTTGTAATTTCTTTCGGTTTGCATGCAGCGCAAACACTAGCTATCGTACTGTATATACCCTAATGCAATAGAACATAGAAGCGTATGAGGGGCCGTTCAAGACATTATTCATTCTGCCCCTCTCACATACATATATTCTCACTCTCACATACATACATAGTTTGCACTCATATACATACATTTTTAACACTGACATACATATATTCTCCTCTCACACACATACATTCTCATTTCACACACATACATATTTTGCATTCACATACATACATTCTCCTCTCACATACATACATTCTCCTCTCACATACATACATTCTCCTCTCACATACATACATTCTCCTCTCACATACATACATTCTTCTCTCACATACATACATTCTCCTCTCACATACATACATTCTCCTCTCACATACATAGCCTACATTCTTCTCTCACATACATACATTCTCCTCTCACATACATACATTCTTCTCTCACATACATACATTCTCCTGTCACATACATACATTCTTCTCTCACATGCATACATTCTCCTCTCACTCTTACCACCACCCTCTCCCTACCACCACCCTCCCCGTTTCATTGAAATTCGAATGGGAGGCATGTGGAGTTTAACTAATAAATTGGTCCTTACGTCTTTCTGGAGTTGTTGATGATTTTTGGAACCATGTGTCATAATCCGCAACTGTTTGTGATTATTTCAAGCCTAATAGTCTAAGTTGTTACTGTTTGGATTTTGAGAAATGTAGCTTTACTTCAGGTCAGGCAGTAACACTAACTATGTTGTTGTTAGCGCGCTAACGCTAGCGAACTACGCTAACGTAATGGCAAAGATCTTACATTCTACAAAGATAAGCCAACATAATACGTTACTATGGGACCAAATGTGAACACGTCCGGACTGCATAAATGGGCGTGTCATGTGACCTCATATTATACACTTTTTATTTTAATAAGCTGTTAAATAATATAAATATAATGCTGTGTAGTGTATTATTGTCTAGGATGATGTATGATGCCAACAAATTCCTATTTCGAACTCTAAGAAAATAATTTAGTGTGTCTGTAAAGCGAGCTAGCAAGCTAACGAACTAGCTCATTCAAGTGAATGGTATCAAGTGAATGGTACAACACCAATGTGCTAAACGCTAACAGTGATTGGACTCACCTTGAATTTAATACATTGCTGTAACCCTATACCTTTATATTACTTTGTCTGCTTACGCTAATATCAGTAACAGTATCTAGGTGGGTGTTAGTGAGTAAAGTGAGAGCTTTCAATTTAAAACATTACGTTAGCGTTGTTCGCTAGCGTTAGCACGTCGTGCTACTTGACCTAAAATAAAGCCAATTTTCTCAAAATCCAAACAGTAACAACTTACACTATTAGGCTTGAAATTATTACAAATAGTTGCGGATTGTGACACATGATTCCAAAAAAACCCTTAACAACTCCAGAAAGACGTTATGACCAATTTATTAGTTAAGCTCCACACGGACACGTTCATTTTAATGAAACGAACCTAGAATCTGCTCTGCACTGCATAAAGGGGGATTTTCCCCCCTCCCCCTTGCGAAAATAGAACACGGAAGCAAACGGCTGTTGGCGACTCTCTTTTCCTCAACACTCTCTGGTAATGGTTTAAATTGAAAGCTGACACTTTACTCACCAACACCCACCTAGATAATGTTACTGATGTTAGCTCAAATGGACAAATTAATATAAAGGTATAAGGTTACAGCAATGTGTTAAATTCAAGGTGAGTGAAGTTAGCGTTTAGCACATTGGTGTTGTCATAGTTAATACTATTGACTTAAATGAGCTAGTCCGTTAGCTTGTTAGCTTGCTGTACAGACAGACTAGGAGTTTGTTGGCATCAGTTTCGATTTGCGATGGGCGATTAATTTGAATAATGCCCGAATTGACTGGTGGTAATGACTAAATCTTTACTGCAGTAATACTGTTGTAAAAACTGCAGCTTTGATACTGCAATACAGCTGGTAGCTACTGCAGCGCTAGTTGCTAAATCATTAGCATCTCAGTCATAATACCACACGTCAGTGACAGTCTGTGGGGGGGAGGGCTTATCTTAATGTCATGCTAATGGCCACTATTCCGCGAGAGTGAGGCAAACTTTAAGAGGAGTTTTCTCAGTTTTGTGTTTTAAGGTGTGCATGCTTTCAAATGACCACCAATTCTTCAAATATTATCAGATTTCCATGTGCAAGACATCATTGGAAAGCTTAGAAATTACACTTTCAGAATCTGTGAATAACTCAAAATACCTCTCGGACGAGTTGTGGCCGGTTTTGCTGTGGCCGGTCACATATATAGTTGGAATGAATCGTATTTGAGGAGAATGTATGCATGTGAGAGGAGAATGTATGCATGTGCGAGGAGAATGTATGCATGTGAGAGGAGAATGTATGTATGTGAGAGGAGAATGTATGTATGTGAGAGTGAGAATATATGTATGTGAGAGGAGAATGTATGTATGTTAGAGGAGAATGTATGTATGTGAGAGTGAGAATATATGTATGTGTGAAGGCCAGAATGAATAATGTCTTGAACGGCCCCTCATAGAAGCGGACGAGCAGCTTGTTCCTATATGAGGCAATAACGGATCAGTAATCCGAAAGTTTTATGGATATTGAGAACGTAGAGCAGGTCACCCCAATATACAAACTGTGCAAAAAAACTGTCCTGACGAAAGGCAGCAACACCACAAACATGTTTCACCACCCCAAAACCCACCCGGTAGAGTATGCAGAGTCCGTCAAACTCCAAACAGCATGCACACCTGCTAAAACCCCTCCACCAGCCCAGTACAGTTAAATACTGCAGAGAGAAATGTTTTGGACATCTCTCTCTCTCTCTCTCTCTCTCTCTCTCTCTCTCTCTCTCTCTCTCTCACACACACACACACACACATGCACGCACCCACAAGGCTAAATGTATGCCGTTGTAGTTAATGCCACACACGTAATTTTCTGGGAGATCTACCTCTATTTTTTAAAGGAATTTCATGAAAGCACTTGTCTCTCAGGATTTCTACTTGAGTTTGCACTTTTTGTTTTTTGCACAATTCTGGGCAGCTCTGTTTGAAATTATCGCTTGGTTGTAATTTTGAAGATTGTTTTTGCACTTTGTGCTTTGTTTGAATAAAAAAACAAGTCTTATTTCAACTCAATTGTGGTTAATCACTATGAAAATATTTAATGTTTTCCTGGATACCACCTTTGAAGTTAACCAAGAATGGTATGTAATCTGCAGGGATTGTAGTGAAAACAGTAAAGAGTAAAAGTGTGATTTCATGGGATCCTATAAAAGAGATTTCAAAATATCGAGATATATATCGTATATCGTGAAATGGAGAAAATGTATCGGGATATTCATTTTTTCCCATATCGCATGTGTGCCTGTTTTTGTGTGTTGTCTTTGTTATGATTGTATGTTTCCATGTAGCTTACTGAATATTGTAGGTCCATGTGTAAGTAAGTTCATCTGTAAATAATAGGACATGTCCTCTTTGATTTTGAATCTCTGCAGACATAATCATTACCAAGGTCACTTTTATTTCTTACACGCGACGGTTTAGTTATTTATTTAATTTTTTCAGTCTGCTTTGACCTGCATTATGCTGTTTTAACATGGAGCCTTTCTGAGAAATGTGCTTTTATGTAATCCGGACCCCAAAACCACATCTGGATCGTAATACCGAGACAATCATTGTTGACCTTATATGGGTGTCATTTTCAAAAGAAAAATGCACAGCCACCACAGAAAAACCCAGTATTGAACAGCGGCGCGAGTTTGTGTTACTGCACTGCATTACGGTTTAAAAATAAAATAAAAAAATATTTAAAAAAATCCCTGCATGGATTCCAAGAATCCAATTTTTGTGGTGTTTTTTTTTTCCATTATTCTGAGCTTTCCCAGCATTTTCCCTCAGTCTGCTGTGAGAAGGCCCAACACTGCACTGTAGCTATTTGTAAACGGGAAATCTCTGGAGCAGTGCTCCCAATAAATTGGCCTGATTTGATTTCCTGTCTGTGGAAACCACATTCCCGCCCTTCTCGATCCCTTGGCCTCTCTCTCTCTCTCTCTCTCTCTCTCTCTCTCTCTCTCTCTGCCTCTGCCTTTCTCTGCCTCTACCTCTGCCTCTCTCTCTGCCTCTCTCTCTCTCTCTCTGCCTTTCTCTCTCTCTCTGCCTCTACCTCTCTCTCTCTGCCTCTCTCTCTCTCTCTCATTTTGCCTTTCTCTGATTCTGCCTCTCTCTCGCTTTCTCTCTTCCTCTTTCTGGATCACTCTCTCGCTCTTTCTTTGCCTCTGCCTCTCTCTCAATTTGAATTCCTCTGATTGTCTCTCTCTCTCTCTCTCTCTCTCCCTCCCTCTCTCTCTCTCTCACTCACTTTCTGTCTTTCTCTTTCTTTCTTCCCTCCCGTCTCTTATTCGCTTTCTTGCTCTCTCACTCTCTTTTTGCTTCTCTCTCTCTCTCTCTCTCTCTCTCTCTCTCTCTCTCTCTCTGCCTCCGTTGGTACCCCTCA
>CM050202.1:4786273-4791273 GCA_027475355.1 Coilia nasus
TTTTTTTTTTTTCAAGAATTCTTTCTTACAGCACGCATTACACCAAGAGCAGGTGTATCTCCTGGTCTCTCTCTTGGGAACCAGGTGTTATTCTTAGTCTCTGGTCCTTCTAGGGTTTAAACTGCATCAAAGTCAGATTAATTGTTTATGGGTTCTCCCTGCTGAGCTCACCCCCTTTCTCTGGGTGTTTTTGCAGAACTTCTAGGTTATCGACCTGCACGCTTCACAGCACCAGCAAACATTCACTGCACCGAAATAAAACTGGGGAACACGGTAGCGCTCCAGAGAAAGGAGAGTTCAAGAGAGGGTAAGAAGACTAGGGCATGAGAGAGGGAAAGAGAGAGGGTAAAAGAGAGGGAAAGAGAGAGGGAATGAGAGAGAGGGTAAGAAAGAGAGAGAGGGAAAGAGAGAGAGAGAAGACGGAGAGAAAGAAAGGAAAAGAGAGAGAGATGTAGAGAGAAAGAGAGGGTAAGAAGACTAGGGAATGAGAGAGGGAAAGAGAGAGAGAAAGAGAGGGTAAGAAGACTAGGGAAAGAGAGAGAGGGAAAGAGAGAGAGAGAAGACGGAGAGACAGAAAGGAAAAGAGAGAGAGATGTAGAGAGAAAGAGAGGGTAAGAAGACTAGGGAATGAGAGAGGGAAAGAGAGAGAGAAAGAGAGGGTAAGAAGACTAGGGAAAGAGAGAGAGGGAAAGAGAGAGAGAGAAGACGGAGAGACAGAAAGGAAAAGAGAGAGAGATGTAGAGAGAAAGAGAGGGTAAGAAGACTAGGGAATGAGAGAGAGAGAAAGAGAGAGAGAGAAGACGGAGAGACAGAAAGGAAAAGAGAGAGATGTAGAGAGAAAGAGAGGGTAAGAAGACTAGGGAAAGAGAGAGAGGGAAAGAGAGAGAGAGAAGACGGAGAGACAGAAAGGAAAAGAGAGAGAGATGTAGAGAGAAAGAGAGAAGTAGAGAAAGAAATCGAGAAAGAAAGACAGTCTTCTTTTATTTGAAACCCTTGTGGTGTGTGGTGAAAGGGCCACAGCCAGTGGGTCATTATTCGGTTCATATTGGGGCAATTAGAGGGCGCGTGCTCCCCATTACGGTGGTCTTGGGGAAAACCAAGAGCCAGATTGCTTGGCCGAGCAGATGAACATCAAAGGGGAGGCGTTAGCACACACACACACTCACACACACTATAAACACACACTACACCACCCCATCGCCACTCCCACCCCCACCCCACAGTTGCCTCTCCCACCCATGGATCAAAGGAATGGCATTTTGATTTTCATCCGGATAAGCACTCTGGCTTTTCCTTATCAGCGGAGGAATATTAATGCGGCTCTGTGTAGCCGCGCAGCCGGACAAATCCCAGCCGTGTGCCGGTGTCAAAGGTCACCAGACTGCACAGTAGTGTGTGTGGCAGCGACAGAGAAGGCAGCCTAGTGGACAGTGCTTTGTGTGTGTGTGTGTGTATGTGTGTGTGTGTGTGTGTGTGTGTGTGTGTGTGTGTGTAAGTGTGGACATTTGCTCTTCACTGCCCCTCCGCAAAAGGTCAGCAGCCACTCAATGCCGCAGGGTGTCTTCAGCCAAGTCCTCCTTCTCGTGGTGTATGCGCACACAGGAACCGCACACACACTTCCATGTGTGGCCATACACACATACACACACTGCATATCCACACACACACGTACACAAATACATGTCCATAGCCAAATCCACAATATGTGGTCACACAACACACACAGTAGACACATATAGCAAAATAGGCATTATCTGTACACACACACACATACACACACAGACACATAGACCCAGACACACACACACACACACACACACACACACACACACACACACACACACACACTCACTCTCGCAGTAAAGTAAAAGTAAAAGAGTGGCATGTAGAATCATTCACACTATAGACTCACACATAAACTCACAAACCCAGATCATCAACATGAAGACTAATGCCCATGCCAGAAGACAAACAGAGACAGAGAGTGCGCATTGGTATGCCTCGAGATGCTGACCAGCGTCAACGCTTTTCATCCCAATCTGTTCCCTGGCAGATGCGATTCCGTACACAATGGGGCGTGATGAATGGCAGTGCGCGCCACAGAGAGCCGTCGTCGCATCGTCCTCTTCGGCTAGTCAGCAGCTCCCCAGCTGTATTTTTTGAGGGTAATTAGCCGGAAACTTCCGTGGGTAAAGGCCCCAGTACTGTAACCTTCCCCCCCCACCTCACACACACACAACACACAACACACACACACACACACACACACACACACTTTATTTCTTGCCTTTGGAGGAGGTTAAGGTATCACCCGGCCCAAGAGAGAGGGGCTTTATTACACCGCGTCTGAATTATGCTCCCGATGATTAATTGCACCTGTCCCGAGACCGTCCCCGTAATGGCTGCCATCCCATCTGTGAGCGACAGTCGCTAAACGTTTCCTCGTTTCGGTGGGGATTCAGCACAGGACTCAACAGGAAGTGAGCACTGCAACTTCCAGAGGGACTCTGTCTCAGGGTTGAGTGCGCTTTCTGGGTGAGCAGATCCACCAGACAAATGGCCCTTTTTACTTTATCAACATATTTATGAGCTCCGACAGTGTTCTAGTGAAATAAAAATGAAAATAAGCTCTGTAAAACCCTGAGCTGTGTGTGTGTGTGTGTGTGTGTGTGTGTGTGTGTGTGTGTGTGTGTGTGTGTGTGTGTGTGTGTGTGTGTGTGTGTGTGTGGGTGTGCGCGCGCGCGTGCGCGCGTGTGTGTAAATGTGTGTGCGTGAATTAGTGTGCGTGTATGCGTGCATGTGTCTGTGTGTGAATGTTTGTGGATATACATTTGTGCTTATGAGTGTGTATGTGAGCTTGTGTGTGTGTGTGTGAGCATGTGTGTGAGAAAATAATAAAGCACCTGGATCACAGCCATCTAGCGTCCTTTAACCGGCGCCAGGTGTTAGGTGACACGCGAGCGCCACGATGGCACTTAGAGGTGCAGCGAAAAATGGAAGCAACACCCATGATTACAGGGGCTTCATTTGTGTGATGGGGGGTAATGAACACGTTTAAAAGCACATCATTTTTTAAATCTTTTTTTTTTGTAGATAAACGCTTATTTAAGCTAACTGGAGTAATAATTTCAACCTGCAAGCATACAGTTGTTATGGTTGCTGGTTTTCTAACTGGAGTTATGGTTGCTGGTTTTCTAACTGGAGTTATGGTTGCTGGTTTTCTAACTGGAGTTATGGTTGCTGGTTTTCTCTGTGTTGTGATGCGCAAAAGTGATTTTGACAGTTTGTTTTACTGGTTTATGCTTCACAGAAAAAACTTCCATTTGTGTTTTTGTTATCATTTCCTCTACCTGGAGAGAGTAGACAGAGCCTTTTTTTCCCGATTTTTCCGGACTCGTGTCTTTAACCGGACCGTCCGCCGAAGGAGATGAAACGATTCCAGCGCTGCCGACAGTAATGGTCACGTTAACATTGAGAATTTTAGCAGCCGCATTTCCGTGACCTTAAGGATCTGCATGAGTTATTCATCTTTGTGAAAAGGCACATCTGCGAGCGAACGGCCGTGAGATGAAATATCTCCGCGGCTCCGTGATAAATACCAGCGGACGCTCCGCGAGAGACCCCGAGCTTTTCGGTATTTATCAACACAGCGGAGAGCTCACAGTGCGCAGAGCAGAGCAGCTGTGAGCACATATACCCCCCCCTCGCGCGCTACGCACACACATACATATTTAGACACACATACAGACGTACACACACCCACATGCACAGTTATAGTCAAGTCAAGTTTATTTGTGTAGCACATTTCATACACAGTGGCAGTTCAATGTGCTTAACAAAAATAAAAGCAAAGAGCAATATGTAAAAGCACAAAAGATAAAATAGGTGTTAAGGAATAAAAGTAAAATAAGTATAAGGTAAACAAAACACATAAAAGTATAAAAAACCTAAATTAAGTATAAATGAATAAAGGTAGTTATACACACACACAAACACATACACATACGTACACACAGACAGACACACACACACACACACACACACACACACACACACACACACACACAGACACATGCACATTGGTACGGACTGTCACCCCAGTCTTATTTCAACAGCAAGTTCTACACCGCGGCTCTAACAAGACTGAAGGCAAGATGTACGATTTCTGCACCTCGTCGCTACAGAAACGTCGTTGTTCAACTGTCTTGTCTTGCAGGCAAACTTGTCGTCACTTTGAGAGAAGTGAGAAGGACCTGCTTCCTTCCCAACTTCGAACCCCCCACCCGCCAAACTACCATCTTGCTTCTACACCAGTGATATTAGATGTGATTGGGGGTGGTGTGAGGGGGGGGTGTCTGGTTCTGGGTGATGGTGTCTGGTTATGCCACAGCAGGCGGGGGAAGCACAGAGGTTGAGACCGCCCGTGAAGGCGTGTGGGTGGAATGGCAAAAGAGGAATCTGTGGGGCTGCTAACACCCCAGTGAGACACCAGTGAGGTGGTGGTGGGGGACGGAGCAGCCGGCAGGGATGGTGGGTTAGAGGACCGTCCAATGAGAGCGGGTAGGTGGGGTGAGAAGCGAAATCTGTGACGCTGTCATCACACCAGTGAGTAATTGGCAGCCCACTGTCAACAACCGACGTCAGTCGCTGCCACGAACAGAATGTGCGAACCCAGACGAGCAACCCACCCCCACCCCCAACCCCACAATACCCCCGTCACCTCACCGCACCAACCCTACCTCACTCCAAGCCTGCTTCCCCTTTGCTCTTCTGCAGTCATGGGGGGTGTTGGAGAGGTATTGAGTGGAGCAGGATGTAAGATGAAGATGCACCTGTTTCTCTTTCTCTCTCTCTCTCTCTTTCTCTCTCTCTCTCTCTCTCTCTCTCTCTCACACATACACCTTCAGGCAAACACAGTTACACACCTTTTTCACAGTAGCTCACATGCTTACATGTACGTACATGCACGCGCATACACACACACACACACACACACACAC
>CM050202.1:4798773-4868773 GCA_027475355.1 Coilia nasus
CAGGTCAGTGGACAGCAGGGGTGGGGGTGGGGGTTGGGGGGTGGATGTGATGGTTGGGTGGATGTGATGGTTGTTATTTGGGGAAATGGGGGGGTGGCTTAGTGGTGTTGGGGTGGTGGTGGTGAGTGGTAAGTGTAAACCGATTTGGGGGGTTGAGGGGGGTGTGATGGTTGAGTGGTTGGCTTTGCTATTTAGAGGGTGATCCGGATAGTGGTAAGTGGTCAGTGTACACCAATTTGGGGGTGGGAGATGGGAGGGGTTTGCTATTGTGGGAGTGTTTTGGGGGGGCAGTGGGGAGTAGAGGTGGTGGCTTGGGTTTGAGGAAGGAGATTGGTAGGCAGCCTTGTGGTGGTTGTAAGCTTCCTGCTTCGTAGCTGTGCCGTGGTCTTGTCGCGGAGCGAGCACCGAGCGAACAGCGCGGGGGGCGTTGGGGAGGATCACCCGTGGCCATGCGGGTGAAATGGAGGCGCGGCGATAGCAGGATTTGGAAGGATGACGGCGTCCGATCCCGTGGCGAAATAATCCAGGCGACTCTATCTGTGGGACTTAAGGGCCTATCAGAGGCAGACAGATGCCGATATCTGCTCGTCCCGGAGAGATGAGATGACGAAGGAGGAAGAGGAGGAGGAGAAGGCTGAGACCATACGCACAAACACACACACACACACACACACACTCAAACACTCACACTCACATACACTCTCATACACAAACACACGCGCGCACACGCCCACACACACACACACACACACACTCACATACACTCTCAGACACACACACACGCACAAACACGCGCGCACACAAACACATGCAGGTGATGGCCGCTGTGGTTTTGCTGAAAGTGAAGTCCCATTAAGTCCTTTTTTTCCGCAAGAGCCAGAGTACTGGCTGTCTTGCCAAGTGATGCAAGAGCGAAGCTGCCAGGGCCCTGGCCAAATGATATGCACAGACCCAGGGACTGCAACACGATCCACTCCAAGGACACTGCATTCAAACCAATTAGCTCCTCTCTCTCTCTCTCTCTCGCTCTCTCTCTTTTCTCCCCCTCTCTCTCCCCCCCCATCTCTTCTCCTCTGTTCTCCCCCCCTCTCTTTTCCTCTTCTGCCCTCTTCTTCTCTCCTCTCCTCTCCTCTCCTCTCCTCTCCTCTCCTCTCCTCTCCTCTCCTCTCCTCTCCTCTCCTCTCCTCTCCGACTGGGAGATCATCATCAGGCTGTCTTGCTGAAAATGAGTCCAGGTCACTGCAACTGTAAAAGAGTTGGGTGTGTGTGTGTGTTTGTGTGTGTGTGTGTGTGTGTTTGTGTGTGAGAGAGGGGGGGGGGGGGGGGGTGAGAAAAGGGGAAGTGTCTTCATGAGATGAATCGGGCTTTGCGCTCTCCGCGCCGTCTTGGTTCAGTGACAGCAGTTAAAGTTTGCGGGGAGACGGTGAAGGGCAGGTACAGCGTGTCGGAATAATTACGGGAAACCCGCAGAGAGCCGACACACAGCAGTGGCCGCTCGCCAGCGTATGATCTATATTTCATGAATCCATTCTTATGTGTGGCTTACATACGATTCATATTTAAACAAGCGGCACGTGGAAGTGATGTGAGCGGACCTAATAGCCAACTAATTACTAGATATAATAAAGCCGCTGACAGCTAGTTAGGGCCTTTATGAACTCCTGCGAAATTGCCCATATCTCCTGATACCATTTGACGCTGTTAAATAATGCAAAGGAGCTTTTAGAATTAAGTGTATAAACAATATTAATCAATGGACGCCCCTCCCCCCACCTCTCTCTCTCTCTCTCTCTTTCTTACTTTTCGTGCACCTTTCCCACCTCTGTCGCCCTCTTGTCTCTCTCTCTTTCTCTCTCACTGTCTCTCCATCCCTACCCTTCTCTCTTCTGTCTCTTTCTCTCTCCTTTGGTCCTCTACTCTCTGTCTCTATCTCTTTAACTCACCCTCCCTTCCTCTGTTTCTCTCTCTGTCTTCCTCTGTCCTTCCCTTTCCCCCTCGCCTCACTCTCTATCTCTGTCTCTCTCACTCCCTCTCTCCTTCCCTCTCCCTCTCTTTCTCTCACTCTCTATCTCTCTTTCCACCTTCCCTCTTCTTCCCTCTCGCCCTCTCTTTCTCTCACTCTCTATCTCTGTGTCTCTCACTCCCCTCTCTCCCTCCCTCTGTCCTTTCCTCTCCCTCTCCCCCCTCTCTCTGTCCCTCTCCGCCTCTCCTACCCTCTCTCTCTCCCTCCCTTCCTCTCTCCCTCTCTCTCTCTCTCTCTCTCTCTCTCTCTCACACACTCTCCCCACACTCCTCCTTACTGCTCCCCGGTGGATAGTAAGCACAGAAATGTCCCAATATTTAATAGCAGCGACTCTGCTTCTCATTAGTGGCATTGTGAGGAGCGAGCCGACAGCCCTCTTCCCTGCGCGCTGTTTGTGGATGACTGTGTAGACTGTCACCCCTGTGAAGGGGACTCCCTGTGCGCCTTTGTCTCTGGTAATTGTTCACTGTGGGGAGGGATGTGTGTGTGTGTCTGTGTGTGTGTGTGTGCAGGCCAAAGACTGTGTGTTTGTGTGCGTGTGTGTCTGTATATGTGTGTGCATGTGTTTGATTCTGTGTGTGTCAGGGTAGTGGTGTGTGTGTGCGTGTGCCAAAGAGTGTGTGGTATGTGTGTGTGTATGTGTTTGATTTTGCGTGTGTCAGGGTAGGTGTGTGTGTTTGTGTGTGTGTGTGTGTGTCTGTGCGTGTCAATGGGGTTGGAGTGCGGATGAAGCAGATCGAGGTGAATGTGCGACCTTGGCATCGGAGGGTGTTGTGTGTGGCACACACACATATGGTACACCACACACATATGGTACACACACACATATGGTACACATGCTACACATGTTGGCACGCGCATCCGCTTTGTGCACCAACGCATGGAGGGGAACAGCAGCACGCAGGATGAAACAAATGATAGTGACACTCTGACATTCTTTCCCTCCCCCCTCTGTCTTTTTCCCTCTGTCTCCTTTTCTCTCTCTCTCTCTCTTTCTCTGTCTCTCTCTCTCTCTCTCTCTCTCTCTCTGGCTCTCCTCTTCTCTCTTCCTCTCTCTTTCTCTCTCTTCTTTCTTCTTCTCTCTTTCTCTCTCTCACTCTTTCTTTCCTCCCCTCTCTTTTTCTCTCTTTTTCCCTCTCTCTCTCTCTCTGTCTCTCTCTCTCTCTCTTCTTTCTTCTTCTCTCTTTCTCTCTCTCTCCTCTCTCTCTCCCCTCTCTCTCTCTCTCTCTCTCTCTCTCTGTCTCTCTCTCTCTCTCTTCTTTCTTCTTCTCTCTTCCTCTCTCTCTCCCCTCTCTCTCTCCCTCTCTCTCTCTCTCTCTCTCTCTCTCTCTCTCTGTCTCCTCCCTTTTCTCTTGTTCTGATTTGCATCAGGCATAAGTCTGCTTATCCCTCCGGAGGCCATACCAAGGGGGAAGATCTACGAGATTTACCTGACTGTTCAGAAGAAGGAAGACTTAAGGTGCGTCCCCCGCCCCCTTATCCCTCCTGACATGTTTTTGCTTTCCTTTTAAGCCTCCTCTGCTACTACAACCCCCCCTTACCCCTTACCCCTTACCCACCTACCTCCACCCACACCCCTCACACACACACACACACACACACACACACACCCGCACCACTCACACACCCGCACCCCACACCCCTGGTGCTGCCTCTGAAGCAGAGACACAGAGGACCCAGGACCCCAAGCAGCAGCAGCAGCAGCAGTGGTAGCAGCAGCATCAGCAGCAGCAGTGGTAGCAGCAGCATCAGCAGACGCTGATAGAAGCAGCAGCAGCAGCAGCAGTGGTAGCAGCAGCATCAGCAGCAGACGCTGATAGAAGCAGCAGCAGCAGCAGCAGTGGTAGCAGCAGCAGCAGCAGCAGACGCTGATAGAAGCAGCAGCAGCAGCAGCAGCAGCAGCAGCAGCAGCAGTGGTAGCAGCAGCAGCAGTGGTAGCAGCAGCATCAGCAGCAGACGCTGATAGGAGCAGCAGCAGCAGCAGCAGCAGCAGCAGACGCTGATAGAAGCAGTCTGGAGCGTTTGGTTTCTCCTGCTCAGGCAGCCCTGTCAGCGCTCGGCCCAGGAAGGAGGAAGTAGAGACAAAAAAAGGGATGAAAGAGAGTTGTGGGAAGGGGATGGATGGAGGTGGTGGTGGTGTGTGTGTGTGTGTGTGTGTGTGTGTGTGTGTGTGTCTGTCTCCTCTCCCATCCCAGGTTGCCCTAGGACGGAGGAGGACAGAAAAAAAGGGATGAAAGAGAGTTGTGGGAGAGGGGATGGAGGTGTGTGGGATGGTGGGGTGTGTGTGTCCGTGTGTGTGTGGAGAGGGGGGGGTGGAGGAGGAGGTGGCACAAGGAGTCTGATCTGTGGGAGCAGCTAACCAATCACTGCCAGCGAAAACTGAAAGCGCTGGCTTCTGTCCTCCATCTCAGCAGGGTGCAGTGCGGCTCAAGGTTGATGGCAAGCTTGTGTGTGTGTGTGTGTGTGTGTGTGTGTGTGTGTGTGTCTGTGTGTGTGTGTGTGTGTGTGTGTGTGTGTGTGTGTGTGTGTGTGTGTGTGTGTGTGTATGTGTGTGTGTGTATGTGTGTGTGTGTGTGTGTGTGTGTGTGTGTGTGTGTGTGTGTGTGTGTGTGTGTGTGTGTGTGTGTGTGCGTATGTATGTGTGTGTGTGTATGTGTGTGCATGTGTGTGTATGTGGGTGCGTATGCTGCACAAAGTTGTGTGTGTGATGTATTACTTTTTGTGTGTCAGGTGTAGGCTTGCTATCTATTTATGTGTGTGTGTAGCATCTTACTGTTTAGTGTATGTGGGTGTGTGCGTATGACTATTGTGTGAGTGTTTTTGCGTGTGTGTTTGTATTTAATGTTTTTTTTAAATATTCAAATGAGAACGCTGGCTGTTCCCAGCTGGAGTTGGCCTTTGCGTTTAACACGCAGCTCCGAGGCAAGACAAATGCGCCAGCCATTAGCAGCCCGCGAGTCTCCCCTAAAAGGCAGCTCTCGGCCCGCCGTGACAGCGGCCATCCATCCCCCCCTCCTGCTACCTCCCCGCTCACGGCAGGCCTTCCCCTCTCTGCCTCCCCCCTGCAGGTTGCCCCTCGCTGGGGGCCAGACGCTCCTGGGCCCCGTGGTGAGCTGTGGGCCGCCGGGGGTGATGCTGACCCGGCCCGTGATCCTCAGCATGGACCACTGCTCCGACGCCGTCCCCGAGAACTGGGCCGTGCGGCTGAAGAAGCAGACCTACGAGGGCGCCTGGGAGGTGAGTCCCACAGAGGGGGGGTGTCTGTAGGGGAGGGGATCTCTGTGGGGGGGTTGGGGGTCACTGGCTAGGGGGAGAGAACCAGAGGACATGGGCACCGCGGGCACTACACCTCTGCCTCTCTGCACTCATTCAACCTAAAGGCAGAGATGTATGCACACACATTAAATTACATTACTTTACATTACACTTAGCAGACGCTTTTATGCAAAACAACTTACAAAAGGAGGACGTAATAAGCTAACAGATGTGTAGAGAACACTGAAGGCATCTATAACACACACACACACACACACACACACACACACATATATATATATATATATATATATATATATATATATATATATATATATATATATATATATACACGACATATATATATATACACGACATATATATATATATATATATATATATATATATATATATATATATATATATATATATATATATATGTATATATATATATATATATATATATATGTATATGTATATATGTATATATATACACATACATATAGATCTGGAAAAAAATAAGACAAATAAATAAATTATCAGTTTCTCTGATTTAACTACTTATAAGTATATGTGTAAGTAAAGTGAACATTTTTGTTTTAGGAAAATTTTTAATGGTCTCTAAATTTTTTCCAGAGCTATATATATATAAATATATATACACTCACAAATGTGCTTTCACACACACTTTTTTTCACTCAGACGTTGGTACACACAGACATGCAATGCACATGCATGCACACATCACCCACACACATGTTAAAACATGTACACACAGATACACTCACACACACACATGCACGCACACACAAACGACATCACTGACTACACACACAAACACAAGTGTACTCACACACTCACAGACACACACACTCACGCTTCCTTCACACACACGCTGGTACACACATGCACGTAATACACC
Organism: Coilia nasus; assembly: GCA_027475355.1. Lineage (NCBI taxonomy): Eukaryota > Metazoa > Chordata > Actinopteri > Clupeiformes > Engraulidae > Coilia > Coilia nasus. The sequence goes on from CM050202.1 coordinate 4,804,974, forward strand.
TGCATGCACACATTATCCACACACATGTTGAAACATGTGCAACCACATAAACACACATACACACACACACATACAGTACACACACACACCACATCACTCACACACACAGGAATATACCCATGCTACAGAGTTCATTCATCATTTATAAGGGTCTTCACTACTCTGTCTTGTTAGGTATTTTTTTCTCCCTCGCATTTATGTAGTTGCTGACGTGTTGCCTTGTGTGGAAATGATTTACTCCATTACTATTCAGCCACTATGAGGGAGAGAGAAACACACATGGCAAATGCTTAGTGCCCAACAAGCCCCACTATACTCAGCCCATGCAGCAGTCTCACTTCCTCAGTCATATTATCCATATTTCCTTCTTTTTTCTGTCTCTTTCTTTCTTTTTTGTCTTTCTTTCGTTCTTTCTTTCGTTCTTTCTTTCTTTCTCCCTTTCACTCTCTCCCTTTTTGTCCTTTCTCCCTCTGTATTTCTCTGATTACAGTAGTTTCTCTCCCTCCCATGCCCTCTCTTGGTGTCTATCTCTCTATCTCTCTCTCTCTCTCTCTATCTCTCTCCCTCCCATACCCTCTCTGTCTCTTTCTCTCTCTCTCTCTTTCTCTCTCTTTCTCTCTCTCTCTCTCTCCCTCCCCTACCCTATCTCACAGTCTTTTTCTCTCTCTCTCTCTCTCTCTCTCTCTCTCTTTCTCTCTTTTCCCACCCTCTGTGTCTGCCTGCGTGTGTGAGGCTAGAGTGCTGTTTTAGCCTGTATGTGTGAGGCTAGAGTGCTGTTTTAGCCTGCCTGTATGTGTGAGGCTAGAGTGCTGTTTTAGCCTGCCTGTATGTGTGAGGCTAGAGTGCTGTTTTAGCCTGCCTGTATGTGTGAGGCTAGAGTGCTGTTTTAGCCTGTATGTGTGAGGCTAGAGTGCTGTTTTAGCCTGCCTGTATGTGTGATGCTAGTGCTGTTTTAGCCTGTATGTGTGAGGCTAGAGTGCTGTTTTAGCCTGCCTGTATGTGTGAGGCTAGAGTGCTGTTTTAGCCTGCCTGTACGTGTGAGGCTAGAGTGCTGTTTTAGCCTTCCTGTATGTGTGAGGCTAGAGTGCTGTTTTAGCCTGCCTGTATGTGTGAGGCTAGAGTGCTGTTTTAGCCTGCCTGTATGTGTGAGGCTAGAGTGCTGTTTTAGCCTGCCTGTATGTGTGATGCTAGTGCTGTTTTAGCCTGTATGTGTGAGGCTAGAGTGCTGTTTTAGCCTGCCTGTACGTGTGAGGCTAGAGTGCTGTTTTAGCCTTCCTGTATGTGTGAGGCTAGAGTGCTGTTTTAGCCTGCCTGTATGTGTGAGGCTAGAGTGCTGTTTTAGCCTGCCTGTACGTGTGAGGCTAGAGTGCTGTTTTAGCCTTCCTGTATGTGTGAGGCTAGAGTGCTGTTTTAGCCTGCCTGTATGTGTGAGGCTAGTGCTGTTTTAGCCTGCCTGTATGTGTGAGGCTAGAGTGCTGTTTTAGCCTGCCTGTATGTGTGAGGCTAGAGTGCTGTTTTAGCCTGCCTGTACGTGTGAGGCTAGAGTGCTGTTTTAGCCTTCCTGTATGTGTGAGGCTAGAGTGCTGTTTTAGCCTGCCTGTACGTGTGAGGCTAGAGTGCTGTTTTAGCCTTCCTGTATGTGTGAGGCTAGAGTGCTGTTTTAGCCTGCCTGTATGTGTGAGGCTAGTGCTGTTTTAGCCTGCCTGTATGTGTGAGGCTAGAGTGCTGTTTTAGCCTTCCTGTATGTGTGAGGCTAGAGTGCTGTTTTAGCCTGCCTGTACGTGTGAGGCTAGAGTGCTGTTTTAGCCTTCCTGTATGTGTGAGGCTAGAGTGCTGTTTTAGCCTTCCTGTATGTGTGAGGCTAGAGTGCTGTTTTAGCCTGCCTGTATGTGTGAGGCTAGTGCTGTTTTAGCCTGCCTGTATGTGTGAGGCTAGAGTGCTGTTTTAGCCTTCCTGTATGTGTGAGGCTAGAGTGCTGTTTTAGCCTGCCTGTATGTGTGAGGCTAGAGTGCTGTTTTAGCCTGCCTGTACGTGTGAGGCTAGAGTGCTGTTTTAGCCTTCCTGTATGTGTGAGGCTAGAGTGCTGTTTTAGCCTGCCTGTATGTGTGAGGCTAGTGCTGTTTTAGCCTGCCTGTATGTGGGAGGCTAGAGTGCTGTTTTAGCCTGTATGTATGAGCCTAGAGTGCTGTTTTAGCCTGCCTGTATGTGTGAGGCTGGAGTGCTGTTTTAGCCTGCCTGTATGTGTGAGGCTAGTGCTGTTTTAGCCTGCCTGTATGTGTGAGGCTAGTGCTGTTTTAGCCTGCCTGTATGTGTGAGGCTAGTGCTGTTTTAGCCTGCCTTTTATTTATCTCTTTGTGTGCCTCTCTGTCCTCTTGCTGCTGGGGGTTTGTGTCTGCCTTTGACTGCCATGCGGCACGGCCAGTGTTTAATAGTCTACGGCAAGCCGCAGACGCCAGCCTGAATATGGAAGAGGAGGCAGAGGGGGTGTGGGATGATGGTTGATGGGGAAAGGGGGGGTTGGGGGGGGGGGGGTGGCGGGTAGGCACAGCGCAGGTCCTCTTTCATGTTCGATATTGTGCATAAATTATTCAGACCCCTCGGTGTGGCAACGATGGGGCGTCTGCACGATGAATTGGCCTGTCTTACGCCGGGGTTAGACGACCACTTTTAATCATCAGCAGGCCCAAATATAGCCCGCGGGCCCACCGGTTGGACAGGCCAGGCAGGTGAGTAGGGGAGGGGATGGGAGGTACGGAGAGAGGAGAGGAAAGGAGAGAGAGAGAAAGAGATAGAGGGAGGGGTAGGGTGGGAGGAGGGTCAGACGAAGAGAGAGAAAGAGAGAGAGAGGGAGATGGAAGGAAAGGGGGAAAAGAAGAAAAGGATGAAAGTTTGTCCCGGAGAAAAAGAACAGTGGCAGGTCGGGGTTGAGCTAATTAATGCGGAGCTGCCATGATAAATGCGAATCGGGCCGGGACAAAATCAGAACACAGCGGCGTCGGCTGGAGCAGCACGCTCAAAACACAACCTCTGTTTGTTTGTTGATACTGAACGTGATGATAATTGAACCAAGGTGTTTTTTTTATTTTATTTCGTTTTGTTTGTTTGTTTGTTTGTTTGGTTTTTTGGTGGCACAGATCGGCAGGGGCGATAGGAGTGATGTAGGGTTGGGGCGGGGGGGGGTGAGTCTCTTGAAAAATAAATAAATAATATGCCACACTGACAAAAATAAAAATGAAATGAGACTTCATTGTGGCGGGGCGGTAAATGGCTCGTGTCGATGCTAATTCCATTGATGAAGATAGCGTCTGATTTTATCGATCACGGGATTTAATTTCCTGGCTAAGGGTCCCTGGGAGCAGGGCTGTGAGAATGTTTTACAACAGCTGATTGGATAACTGGATGAAGGGGTGGGTGGTGGGTGTGGCTGCAGTGGGGAGAGGCGGGGGAATGAGGGGGGGGGGGTGCGGCTTGAAGTAAATGTAAATCACTTTGAAGAGACTCCGCTTTACGGAGCACAGCCCACCAGTGCGCATACCCCCTTTTCTTGCCTTCAGTCCCAATTAAATTCAAGCCAGGAGGCCGTGTGGGACCGCGCACGTCTGATGTCGGCGATGATGGGGGGGGTCATCAAACGCTGCAGGAGCGTCTTCAGATTCCGCCTAAACGCCGGCACCCATCTGCAGCTCTGTCAGTTATATCGGGATATGATTCATGCCCGCGCACTGCTGTTCACACCAAGTATTTCCTTTGGGGATACGAAGGACTTCTTTACATCAGACTAACCACATGATAGTCTTGTTTTTCTCTCTCTCTTTCTTTGTCTCTTTCTCTCTCTTTCATTCTTTCTTTCTCTTTCCTTCTTCTCTCTCTTACTGAATGTCTCTTTCACATTCTCTCTTTTCTCTCTCTTATTCCATCTTCTCTTTCTCTCACTCACTCAATCTCTCTCCCTCTCTCTCTCTCTCTCTCTCTCTCTCTCTCTCTCTCTCTCTCTCTCTCCCTCTCCCTCTTTCTCGCTCTCGCTCTCCCTCTCTCTCTCTGCTAAGATGCCAAACAAATTACAAGGCTACTAAGATAAGCAAACTCACAATTATTCCTTCCCCACAGCAATTATTGGGAGGCGGCTGAAGCTGGCGAGGAACTAATTCATTAGTAAAGCCATTTATTGTGCGGATTGGCCGTGTATTGGTATCCATTTCACTTGAAGCCTGTTTCACAGTCTGACCACATATCTTAATTAATAGTCCCGGCGTCTGTAATAACAGATATCATAAATTCATCGGATCTGAAGTGTCAACGGTCTAGCAAGTGAGCTCAGGTTCCCTGTAGCAAGTGTATGTAGGGAGGGAGAGGCATGCTAGATCAGTCCAATTAGACCATGCGCAGTGTGTTTAACTATTTTAAATTAGTATGAGTAACGTGTATGATTTTGTGTTGGTTTGGGTCTGCGTACTGCTGTACAGTACATGCACAGAATTTGTATACCGAGGCTGTATATATACCGAGGCACCACAATTTTTATTTATTTATTTATTTTGCATTTTGATTGCGAGATTTGCTCAGATACTGGGCTATGCATGAAAGAGCAGGTAGCGTGACCTTTGCTGGAGGGGAGTGTGACATTGTCTCAGACAAATGACCACAAAAGGACAACTCCCACAGGCCCATATATCAGTATGTGCCATTTGCTGTGCAGCGACAAGAAAAATTAATATGTGATAAAGGCATGAATATGCAAATACAACAAGGCCATTTGTAGTCAGTTACAAAAAATGAGAACATGCCATGAAGCCATATCCCCAACCTGCTGACCCTTGACCCCCGTCATCTGACCCCATCTGACTCCTCTGCCACACAGGAAGGGCTCTGGTTGACTTGCGTCATGATCAGTGACAGGGTCATCAGGCCCAGGGGACATGAACACTAATTAAATGTATGTTCTCACTACACTACATTACATTACATTAGTATACTGCACTATAGGGACTCTGCTTCTCATCACATTCAGTGGAACATACTGAGCGTTGTGTGAGGTGGTTGTGCTTGAAATTCACTGATCACGTGTGTGTGTGTATGTGTGTGTGTTTGTGCGTGTGTGTGTGTGTGCGCATCCTTGTGTCGATGCACACACATACACACGCACAAACACGTGTGTCTATGAATGTTGAGGGTGAGATGTTAATTGTGCTAATACTCCTGGTCCACGAGTTTATATATTGAAATGGATGCCACAAGTTATATGCTAAGTTGCCTTAGTCTGAAAGAATTTCAACATGTTTAATGCAAAAAAAAGGCTGTGAATGTGAATGAAAATGCATGTAAGCGTTGAATTTCAGTTCATAAACTTTGCAAATACAGTAGATATAGAGTTAGATGTGGTACCAAGTATTTTTGAATGACCCATATATCTTGATCCATACCCCTTTCTTTCGTTGGGAACACTTTATTTTACGGTTCCTTTTTTAGTGCAACAATACGTAATATTATGTACTTACACTAACCCTAACCCTGTGACAGTATTGGCTGAGCCCATGACAAGATAATCTGATGCCCCCCCCCCCCCCCCCCCCGCCCCTTTTCCATAATTTAAGCCGGACCAGTTCTGCCCCTCCTCCCTTTCCCTGGGCCCGGGGCAGGAGACCCGTTTGCCCCCATCCCCCCCCCCCCCCCCCCGGCGGGCCTGATTGTTACACATTATGCTACACTGTGCCTAATTGATGCAACAGGAAGAGTAAATTAAAGTGTAACCCTCTCGTCCACCCTGCTAGGACGTGCTGGTGATGGGGGAGGAGCTGGTGAATTAAAGTGTAACCCTCTCGTCCACCCTGCTAGGACGTGCTGGTGATGGGGGAGGAGCTGGTGAATTAAAGTGTAACCCTCTCGTCCACCCTGCTAGGACGTGCTGGTGATGGGGGAGGAGCTGGTGAATTAAAGTGTAACCCTCTCGTCCACCCTGCTAGGACGTGCTGGTGATGGGGGAGGAGCTGGTGAATTAAAGTGTAACCCTCTCGTCCACCCTGCTAGGACGTGCTGGTGATGGGGGAGGAGCTGGTGAATTAAAGTGTAACCCTCTCGTCCACCCTGCTAGGACGTGCTGGTGATGGGGGAGGAGCTGGTGAATTAAAGTGTAACCCTCTCGTCCACCCTGCTAGGACGTGCTGGTGATGGGGGAGGAGCTGGTGTCGGAGCCCTACTACTGCCAGCTGGAGGCGGAGACGTGTCGCGTGTTCACGGAGCAGCTGGGTCGCCTGGCGCTGGTGGGCGAGTCGCTCAGCATGGCCGCCGCCAAGCGGCTGAAGCTGGTGCTCTTCGCGCCCGCCTACTGCACCACGCTGGAGTACAGCATCCGCGTCTACTGCATGGACGACACACAGGACGTCTTCACGGTAGGCACATGATAGTCCTGTGTCTCTCTCTCTTTCTCTCTTTTTCTCTTTCATTCTCTTTCCTACTTCTCTCTCTTTCACTCAGTCTCTTTTTCGCTCTCTCTCCTCTCTCTTTTTCCTTCTTCTTTCTCTCACTCAAATACTCAATCTGTCACTCACTCTCTCTCTCTCTCCCCCTCTCTCTCCCTCCCTCCCTCCCTCCCTCTCTCTCTCTCTCTCTCTCTCTCTATGTGCTAAGATGCCAAACAAATGACAAGGCTCCTAAGATAAGCAAGAGTTGCCCCCACAAAACGCTCTCATATCAGAGCAAACTTCAGCTCTACACACAGCGCCAGGAAATTGTGACGTGGGCAGCTGTGGCCTAATTGGTCAGGGAGTTCGTCTTGGGATCGGAGGGCTGCGGGTTTGATTTCCGTACCAGTAAGAAGACGTGTGTGTGGAAGTGACTGCACCCTCATCCATTTGAAGTGCCCTTGAGCAAGGCGTCTAACCCCACATTGCTGTACCTGTACCCGACTCAAAACTGTCGGCTCACACTTTATTTGGATGGTCCTTTAGAAGTATTCACAGATGTTGAGGCAATTAATAAACCACCTGTTGAAACTCTGTCTTGTTAAAGTGAGGGTTTGATTAAGGTGAGAAGTCAGTAAACAATACACAAAATGAGAAGAAATATCAGCAAAGAATCTGTAATGTGTCTTTGGGTGGACTATGCAAAGTGTTACTCAAAACTTTTGTGTCAGAGCAGATGCCAGCTTAAAATTAATATATTAGCATCTATTGGGTTGTGCAGGCCTTGGTTTCTGTCAAAAGTATCAACAGAATGAGCATGAGCAGTGAAATTAAGGCTTGTGGAGAAAGAAAATCACAATTTATTTCAATCAATAATTAAGATCATAATTATTTAGCATGATTACACATTCAGAGATTGTTTTCAGCTGCAGTGCAGTAGGGTATGGGAGTATGAGCCTGACAGGCTAGAACCTGTGATCCGTAGTGTCTTTTATAGAATATTTAATGACTTTTTACTTCATTATTCAAAGGGTTATGATTAATGCATTGTTTTGCCACAGCCAATTGAAATTGATGACGAAGCCGCCAAACAGGGGGTGGCCTTATATCTCAGCCAGACTTTGATATCTTGACATGAAACTTGTAAGTGCTTATGATCGTCTCTCTGACATACAGTAACTCCATTCTGTTGCCATGGCAACTTTTTCCTGCGTCTTTGCTTGGCCCCCCATTGCTGCTTGCTGCTTTTATTTTACTCACTTATTGCTAAGGTTGTTATTTATGCACATTATCCATAAATGTTATATGGTAACCTAAATTCTTAAATATAAAGTGTTCTGACAGCAGACATAGTAAACAGACTGAGATTTAGGCCTGCAGACAGTCATTTGTGGTTAATTTATGTGCTGAGTACCATGAAATATTTTTCGTATTTCGTATTTCATATTTATTAACATATATATTTTTCATATTTAGCTGAAAATATACTCTGAAAACATAGGCCTACACTGACTAACTGTGCAGTGCCATTTCAGCTGCTGTTTAAGTAGTGGTCTCACATGGGCATGTGAGGTGAAGATGATTCTGGGAAGTCCAACACCTAATTTGGTTCAAGTGTTTATTTATTTCAGGACTGAAACACATTATTTAAACATGGACTTATTTTACATTGAGCACAGATGCCAGACCACATTAGATCCTAACTCTGCCTCTAGATCTGGGTTGGATTTGTCAGGCGGGCCTACTTGTGTGCTACTACAACTAGGGGAAAGTGAGTAGCATTTCCAACAGAGTAACAGGTGGCTCCATTTGATTTTGACAGGCATTGGAACCACTTCGACTCCACATCCCTATCATAAAATATTCCCACAGGTTCTATACAGCCCTAACAGACTTCATTTCTTTCTGGCATTAGTTTGTTTGCTCAAAAGTGGCCTGTAGCATTACGCCATAATAGCTAGCCAACGAACGGCCTGGTACATATCTGCATGAATAATAAACCGTGTGAAATTTCAGTAGTGGGGATACTAATTCAGTGGAATTGGCTTTACCTTCTTTCTACCCACCTTGTTGACCAACGGCTCCCTCTCCATCATATTGGCGTAAGCTGCCACGGGCTGACTGAGAGTGAGTGTGGGCTTGTGAGGAGGTACTGAAAGCACACAGCTGTAAAGTAAAGCTAAGCAGGTGCACTGAATTTATAACACACATCCAACCGAGAGTGTCATTGCGAAATGAAGCACAGCACATTAATCATTGTATCTTCATCCTCTTGTTTTCATAATTGTTGGAAGCCAAAATTGAAAAAAAAAAAAAAACGTAATTGAAAATAAAGCTTGATTAATTGCTCGACCTTCGTTGAAAAATCATGTGACGGCTGGGTGTTTTTATCAACATACTCAAATTATTTTTGTTCTAAGACATCTTTTCAAATATTTTAGACATTTTCTAGACATTTATGAAGACATTTACAGCACTTGCATTATTCAGAATTAAGCTAATTTAACGAGGAACAGCGTAACTAGAACGGCATTAGAATTCCTAATCCATCCCAATCCACATCCCAGCTCTCTTCTCCTCTCTCCTCTGGGAATGCGCATGGGCTCTTCTGCTGCTAGTGGTGTTTATATTGATAGGGGATTGGGCTGGCAGCTTCAGTTTGGTCACTAATATCCCTCCCACTTCATCAATTTCACACACAAAACACACACACACACTCACACACACACACTCACACTCGTCAACCTTCTGTTCCCCATTCGCAAGCCCTTCTGAGGGATGAAGAATAATCGTGAGCTAAAACCAGGCCCCCCTCCTCCCCAGAGGCCCGTGTCTGAACGGACTGTTAAGATTTCATTTGCATGGTTAATTAGTAAATTAAAAAGAGAGCCTCTCAAAACACTCTCTCTCTCTCTCTCTCTCTCTCTCTCTCACACACACACACACACACTCTCTCATACACATATATATTAAGAGCCCCCCCCCCCCCCCCCCACTCTTTCCATCCCCTCACATCACACACACATTCTTTCTCTCTCTTGCCCGAGCGCGCACACACACACACACACAAACACACACACACACACACACACACACACACACACACACACACACACACACACACACACACACACACACACACACACTCATTTCCCTCTCCACACCCCGAGCTTCACAGCTCCCGTTCCCTCACTCCGCAATGGCCGTTGTGTGTGCCCGCTCTCCTCTCTCAAATCTCTGAGTGCCTGCCAAAGAGGCTGACCCCAACCCCTTACCACCATCACCACCACCCCACTCTCCCACCCCTCCCAAACCCACACACCCACCCACCCAGATTAGTCTGTGGGCCTTTGAGAGCAGCACTGTGAAAAGAGGAGAAAGGGGAAGAAAAAATTGTAAGAGAAAGGTAGAGTGGAGGAAATTGCTGGGCTGCTGAAAATTAGTACTTAGCCATCATTCGGCGTAGCAGGCAGGTGGGTGTTATATATATGTGTGTGTGCACGTGTGTGTGAGGGGAGGGGTAGATGTGAGGGGGAAAGTGCTTAGAGGTCTGGGTGGCTGTGAATTGCGTTTCGCCGGGCGACTCGTGACGAGTGGAGATGGGGCTCTGGCTGAAGAAACGACAGTCCTGCCCCCGCCGCGACCTCCGCCGGCCCCGCCAGACTCGCCGAAATGAAGTTGTTTTGTGAAGAGATCGACAGAAACCCTTTCATTAAGAGCCTTTCATTTCTTTTTCCTCTTTTCCCCCGTTTTTTGTCTCTGTTATTTCTTCTCTTCTCTTTTGGAGGGGAAAGGGGTGGTTACGAGGCAGAAGCTTTTGTGTTTTTTTTTTTTTTTTCATTACTTTTTGAAAGATTTAGACGTTCTGTGAAGGGTTTTCTCGAGCGTGAGCGAGGGAGTGGCTGTCTCTGTAGTGTGGCAGGGGTTCGTGCCTCCACGCTGGAGTGTGTGTGCCTCCTCCACAGCCCGATCTCCTGCTGGCTCTGACCTTCCTTCGCTGTGACCTTGTCCCGGCTTCCACTCGCAGGGAAGGTTGGGAGTGCTGCTGTTGTTGCTGTCGTTACTGCTCAACATCCTCCCGCGCTCTCTCACAAACACATATACACACACACACATACACACACACACAAACACTCACACACAAATACCCACACATACAGTACCCATCATACACACACACACACACACAGTCAAACACACCCACACACACACACTCCTGTACACATACACACACACACAAACACACACACACACAACACACACACACAAACACACACACATCCACACATACCCATACACACACACATACACACACCCATCCCCCATGTCCTTCCCCTTCTCCTTTTAACCATGGGACATCCCACAGATGGAACGTGACACCTGACACCTGACCACGCTGACTGCGGCAGCACCTGACTAACGTGGAGCAGTGCAGTGCAGTGCTGTGTGATGCTGTGGTGTGGGGTGGTGTGGGGTGGTGTGGTGTGGCTGTGTGATGCTGTGGTGTGGGGTGGTGTGGTGTGGCTGTGTGATGCTGTGGTGTGGGGTGGTGTGGTGTGGTGTGGCTGTGTGATGCTGTGGTGTGGGGTGGTGTGGTGTGGTGTGGCTGTGTGATGCTGTGGTGTGGGGTGGGGTGGGGTGGTGTGGTGTGGCTGTGTGATGCTGTGGTGTGGGGTGGTGTGGTGTGGTGTGGCTGTGTGATGCTGTGGTGTGGGGTGGTGTGGTGTGGTGTGGCTGTGTGATGCTGTGGTGTGGGGTGGGGTGGGGTGGTGTGGTGTGGCTGTGTGATGCTGTGGTGTGGGGTGGTGTGGTGTGGTGTGGCTGTGTGATGCTGTGGTGTGGGGTGGGGTGGGGTGGTGTGGTGTGGCTGTGTGATGCTGTGGTGTGGGGTGGGGTGGGTGGCTGTGTGCAGTGCAGTGCTGTGGGGTGGTGTGGGGTGGTGTGGTGTGGGGTGGATGTGTGCAGTGCCTTGCTGTGGTGTGGGGTGGTGTGGTGTGGCTGTGTGATGCTGTGGTGTGGTGTGGTGTGGGGTGGTGTGGTGTGCAGTGGTGTGCTGTGGGGTGGGGTGGGGTGGCTGTGTGCAGTGCAGTGCTGTGGTGTGGGGTGGTGTGGTGTGGCTGTGTGATGCTGTGGTGTGGTGTGGTGTGGGGTGGGGTGGTGTGGTGTGGTGTGCAGTGGTGTGCTGTGGGGTGGTGTGGTGTGGGGTGGTGTGGCTGTGTGCAGTGCAGTGCAACGCGGACATGTGTGGCTACTAGGAAGCCCCCCCCCCCCCCCCCCCCCCCCCCCGGGTGCATTAGCCACCCCCATCATCAAGCGACTGTTTGGTGCGGTGAGCCACAGCGTCTGGCGGGAGTTCTCCACTTTACCAGGTGATTGAGAGAGCCGCCCCTCCCACCCCCCTGCCGTGCTAACAACCTACTCTTCACACACTTACAGCTTTCTCAGTGACAAACGAATGTTAATGCTTATGTTGTTGTTTTTTTGTTTTGCCAAGGAGGAAAGATATTAAAGCCCCCCCCATGAAGAGACCATCAGATCCCTTAGATGAGCGCGAGTCTGAGTCATTGCGATGCTCTTACAGTAAAGGGAGGACAGGGAGAAGTGTACACATATACACACACCCACACAGACGTGCGCACACACACATACACTTACACACACACACACACACACACACACACACACACACACACACACACACATACAGCTTTACCAGGGACACACACACACACATACAGACAGAGAGACCTTTACCTAATTCTGTCAGCACTACTTTAATCAAAATAATATATGAATATACAGTTTACGTTTGGCGGTATGGCTCTATTTTGGGACCCCCCTGCCCTTCCAAGTGTCAACATAGAAAGCTTAAGGCAGGAAGAGCAGCAAAAACGATCACCCCTCACCGAGGAATACAGAACACAGCAAGCATCAATGACAGCAGACATTGATTAGTCAGATACAAAATGAGGTGGAGTTGGGGAAGAGGTGAGCTAGCAAAAGTGGCTTTTGCAAAAGGAGAGCAGCATTTAAATAGCAGTGCCCAGTGTCATTTCAGCCAACACGCAACAGGAAGTAGTCAGCTGATCAACCAGGTATTTGAGTCAGCTGAGCTCCCAGCTGATGCAGTTAGCTGGGCCAACAGCTGACAGCTTAGCTTGACAGCTTAGCAGAACTAGCGCTATGCTTGATACACCCACACACTATTGTCAAATAGGGATGTTTACATACACATGTGTACATTTGAATATTCCATAAACTAATAGTATAAATAATAAATGCACATGCCCCCCACAGTAACACACATGCACGACTATGCACACACACACACATGCGCGCACACACATACGCGCACACACACACACACATGCGCACACACACACACTCGCACACACACTTGTATGCTTTGATACACACACATGCACTTATGCCAGTTAGAGGCCAGTGTGCTGCTATTTCCGGCCTCCCACGTGGAGCTGTTCATCCGCAGGGAGTGTTAATTGCATTACAGGCTTTTCTGACCGCTGCAGGGCATGTCACAATGTCTGTCAAATCCCCCCCTAAAAGTCAATAGTGCGCAGGGCACAGGAAAAAAACGAGAGCGAGAGAAAAAGACAGAGAGAGAGAGACAGAGAGAGAGAGAGAGAGACAGAGAGACAGAGAGAGAGAGAAAGAACACCCCGGTGGTTTGATGGAAATGATGGCACTGCCTGCCTGTGCCTTTGGGCTGCTTCTCGGCGAGGTGGGGAGAAAAAAGAGCAAGAGAGAGAGAAAGAAGAGAGAGAGAGAGAGAGAGAGAGAGAGAGAGAAAGAACAAGACAGAGAAAGAACGAGAGAGAGAGAGAGAGAAAATGTCGTGACAGCCGCAGCTCATCAGGCATCTCAGCCTGTCAGTCAGAGGCGTCACCCCTCCCTGATGCCGCTGGCCTTGCTGTAGAGTGCGAGGCACAGAGGAACCCTCCGCACTATCAGCACACACAGCAGCAGCCATCTCTCATGTCCCAATTAAGGCCGATTAAAAACAAATGTTATTTTCTTTTGATCACAAGAGTCTCGCGACACTCAGGAGTCCGTGACATTTCAACGCGCCGTTCGTTCGGTCGCTCTCGATATGTTAGCGGCCCTTGCGGGACCAATTAGATTAATATTTAAACAACCGCTGCTCCCTCGGCTGCTCCTACGATTTGGACGTGTGCAACCGCCACCCCGTCCTCCACCTTCGGATCAGAAGGAGACTCTCCCCTCCTCGGATAAGAGGATGAAGTGTAGCTCTTTACAAGAACTGCTCCACATGAAGCATTTATTTTGCAATTGTTAACTCTTAGTTAACACTTTCTTAACCATTTCTTTACAATTGTTCTTACATTACTTCTCATCAGTAAATCACAATGTTTACATGTCTACAAATGTTAAAGCATGATAGACATGATAGACAGATAAACAGAAAGACAGCAGGCAGAGAGATAGATAGCAGATGGCATAAAGACCCACAGACAGACATACAGACAGACAGCCAACAGACAGATGGACGTACATTACATATGTTTCTAAGTGATATACTGATATCACTGAAATAATACAAGGATAATGGTTACCAAATGATACACAAAGTGTTAACTAAGAGTTAACAAATGCATAATAAATGCTTCTTAGGGAGTAGTTATTAGTAAGGTTGTATGGAATGTAACTATACCATTTACAAAACAGCTCATAACACAGTAGCGTCTGAAAAGACAGAGGTGACATCCACGCCACTCGATGCTGCTGTTGCTGCTGCTGCTGTGGCGGATGCTGATGCTGCTGATGGTGATTGCTTGATACGGATGGCTTGCTGTTCGCATTAAGTGCCTCCATATGCTCATTATGAAAAGCACCGCAACGCTGATCTGCCCTCGTTCTTAATTGCTGCGCTTGTCCACCTCCCTACGGTATGCCCGAGCCCGAGCTGAACATCGCCGCTCAGCGCCTTCAGAGACGGCGCAGACAGAGACAACTTGGGGGCCAGATGGGGTGGGGGGAAAAACGCATTGTTTTTTGTGTTTTGTTGACCTCTAGTTTAGCACTGCGGGCATAATGGCGGGGGCGTGAAAAGCACAAAAAGGAATGAGAGTGTGGGGGGGTGATGTGACGAGAGCCACATGTTTGATTTGACCTTTCCCAGAGAATCAGACAGCGGCCGGTCTGATCGTCCTACACAGAGAGGACAGACGGGAGTCTGATGCTGACAGACATGGCGGACGGGCGCGATGGGAGCAATGCTTCAAGCGCTGATTGCTGACGTGACGTTAAACAAGACAGCCGACTTTATCTCCGCAGCAGGCAGGGAAAATATTACTCTTAGCTTTCTGCTACATCCCTCTCTCTCCTTTTTCTCTCTTTTTCTCCTGTCGTCTTCCGTTCCCTTTCTTCCTTCTTCTCACTCCCTGATGATTTATGTAAAAGGAAATGTGCATCCTCGACGAGCAAACAACATTCTCATTTGTAAAGCCCAGCTGGCAAGTTCTTCACGTTTGTAGTTATTAATCAGAAGCGACCAGAGTTCAGTCCTGGAGCTCGCGTTGATGGAGAGTCTCAATCAGAAAACAGAAGCCAGGGGAAAAAAAATCCCATCGAGAAACTCTGGGGAGAAAAAAACACTCCAGAGGAAGAGTGAGAGTGTGTGAGTGTGTGAGGTGGGGGCGGGCGTGGGGATGCAGCAGGGATAACGGACCTCAAGATAAATCAAGGAAATCTGTTGCCAAGGGCCGTTATCCTGAAATGATTCCCTGGCTTAGTTTGACAACAGGAATCGGAAGCGGATTTTTACGTCGTGCATAATCCTTCCTGCCACCTTGCTTCTGGTCAAGGGGAAGGCCCTGTGTTTTATACACGAACCCTTCCACGATA
This sequence comes from Coilia nasus, assembly GCA_027475355.1. Lineage (NCBI taxonomy): Eukaryota > Metazoa > Chordata > Actinopteri > Clupeiformes > Engraulidae > Coilia > Coilia nasus. The sequence goes on from CM050202.1 coordinate 4,820,258, forward strand.
AACTCGGCGTGGCGTCGAGCCATTTATTCAGACAGTGTTTCCGACACGCTGCCGCCACTGCTCATCCCGGTGTCACGCTCCCCGTTTTGATGAAAAGCACAATAAAAGCGAAACAACGCCTGTCCTTAAAAACTAATACAAGGAGGCCATGGAGCATGTTATACCTTATGGCTGTACTCCATAAATCTATAAAGTGCTTTTTTATGTAGTTCACTCAGTCCAGTTGGTGACATTCTACTGCCAACAACACCACTACCACCACTATTCTCTCTCATTATGTAGCCTTACGTATTGCCTTTTCTTTCTAAATAACCCTTAAATGATGTTTGTTTTTGTTTGGTTTTTTTGTTTTACCTTTTCGCCTGATGGCCAACTGTGCACAGTCTATGGGTATATATTTATTATTTATTATTTTTTGTCCCCTTGCTATACTGCAGTGGCCTAGCCTCCTTCTGTCAGGCCAGGCTGTGAGGAGATTAACTATACGAGTGTCTCCGGCGGTCCCAAACGGACCGTGGCACACGGACTCCATTGGAGGGCGAGGGCTGAAAGCACCGCTACGCAGCGCTGGCCGGGGCTGAGGCGAGAGTCAGATGGTGTGTGTGTGTGTGTGTGTGTGTGTGTGTGTGTGTGTGTGTTGTGCTCGGGAGAGCCCAGTCCACAGCAGCAGTAATCCTGTTATCTGTCCCTTCTAAAGCCTACCACTCTCATGACCTGCAGACACAAGTGTTAAGCTGCCTGTGTCTCTGTCTTTCCTTCTCTCCTTTTTTCTTCTCTTCTTTCTCTCTCTCTCTCTCTCTCTTTCTCTCGCTGTCTCTCTCTCTGGCTCTCCATCATTTTCTTCCTCTGTGGCTCCCTGCTGGGGAAGTCGGGTAGTGGGGAAGCGGGGCAGTCCTGTGGTGCTCTTGGCCAGTTTTGCTGCGGGCCTCTTACCCCACTGACAGTGTTGTCATTCTGCTCACACGTAGCCAGCCTCCACTTCAGTTCCTCTGACATTTCTTTCAGTTCTCAGCCATGTAGTGTCTCTCTCTTTCTGTCTCTCTCTGTATTTCTGCCCCCCTCTCTCTCTTTATCTCTCTGTCGCTCTCTCTCTTTCTCCCTCTCCCTTGCCCACGCTTTCCTTCCTCCTTCCTCTCTTCCCCTCTTTCTCTCTCACACACAAACACATACACACATTAAACAGACAAACACACACGCGCACAAACACACACAGAGAAACACACGCGCACAGACACTTTTACACACACACACACGTATCCAGGTGGTGACACGGAGAGGTCCCTTGTTTCTAAAATCACTGATTTATAGCATGCACCCCACATTTTACTCCTGGTAGGTTTGCTTTTCCTTTTTCTCTCTCTCTCTCTCTCTCTCTCTCTCTCTCTCTTTCACTCTCTGGAAGAATGAATAAGAGTGTTGATTTTGCATTCCCTCCTCTCCCATAAATAACCCGCCCTTACAATGTAATTTATTAAGAAGACAATGGGGCGTAAACTCGGCTATTACTCTATCTGAGACGTGGTGTCAATGGCAAACACACAAACACGTGTTTGAATCACGTTATGAAAATAAATATATAAACGCAGGGTGTGGGGGAAAAAAATCATCACACCGCAAGCAGGGAACGCGATGTTATGAGTGTCTCACTTTTCACCCTGACCTGTTAAGCCAATGGGCTGTGGTTTGGTTTAGTGTCTTATTTTTTTTCGGGAGGGTGGCAGGAGACCCCTGGTGAGCTCTGTGGTGGCACTCGTGGGTCCTCGAGATGGGTAATGGGGTAATTGGCAGCCTCCCCCGTCTCTCCAGTCGGCTCAATGGGCCGGAGGGTCAGGAGCAGGATCAGAGTCTGCAGGCGGCCATTTGCAATGCTAATCTCTCTCCACCGACGGATAATTGCGCTCAAGAACATTTTCAAATTAAGCACTTTTGAGGGCGGCTGCAAAAGCCACAAAGCCGCAAAGCCCCCCTGCACTGCACTGATGTGAAATGATGAAATGGGAAGATTAGGAGCTCCTTGAAGTTGCGTGGGCCTCTTTGTGTCAGCTGGCGTGGCCAGACGAGATGGGCCTGACCCATGACACGGGTTCACCTGGTCCAGACGTCGCTGGCGTTGATTAACACTTCAGAGGCAGAGAGATGGAGACAGCTCTCCCACTGGAACGGGCTCTTCGTTTCACTTTTGTGTAAAGAGTCTGGAGAATCGAAATGGGCATACGTTGACTTCCTGGTGGGCAGGTACTTTCGGTGTCCTTTAAATCTATTGGGCCTGCCCTCAACCAATCACAACTGACGTACTCAAACTTACTCAACGCTTACATTTAACGTCATCTATTTGAGCCCTCCCACCAAGCAACGTAGCCTTTCGATTGTTTGCTGATTGAATTAAGAACATTTAGTCAAAGTCAACCCAAGTCTTAGTAGTGTTCCCTGATGGAGTACTGTAGCAAAATACAATATTAAGCAGAGGTACTACAGCGGCACTAGCCTGGCTAAGAGACAGTGGTCAAATCTGGGAAAAAATTCTCAGGAGGCCATTTCTCTAACAGAGCGGAAGACCAAGGGGGAATAATTGATACAGAAACTTGACTTATTCCATTGCATCAGCTTTCATGTAAAAACAGCCGCAAGGAAGTTTTGACAAAGTCTGGATGAGTATGGTGCTCATTTGGAAGAAAATTGGCTCCTTGGTTGAAGGAATTCAACACATGGGCATGGGCACGTGCTTCGCAGTGGATAATGAACAGGGTTCTCCATGGCATTAATTGAAATCAGTCTAGTCAGAATGGGGTAAAGACTGCAGAAAATTGAATTTTCGGTGTGCAGATAGAAAAAAAAAATTGGTGTGATTTAATCTTAATCAAAGCATTCCAAAAGCATCTTGAGTGCATGAGGATTCACACAGAGAAGTATCAAACATATGGTAATTATCTTTCCACAGACTCGGTTTGGCAGTTGTTGCCGTTTTGGTTTGTCTATGCCTTTTTTGAGTGCTTCACTGTGTTTGTGCAAAACTGTTTTTCTTTCCTGCTTACTCCTGTGATTTGGGTTAGACCTCCTTTACCGAAAATAGCGTCTTTCTTTGACAAGGTCTCAAAGTCCTCAAACCCACTGATTCAGTGAATTAGTTCTCTCTCTCTCTTTTGCTTTTTTTCCTCTCACTGCGCATCGCGTCTGTCCTTTTTATTTTTTTTTTGTGCGCAAGGCAGTTGGCGGTCAGCGTTCGCGAGGAACCTTCCAGATATTCCAAGGGCCTCTTGATCCCGGCGGATGGGTTCAGGCAATGAAGGATGCCTCCCAAATGAATGGCGATAGATCAGTGCGGAACTCTTGGGCTATTATGACATCACTCCAGATGGCCACTCTGAACTCTGCACATGTCCTCTATCTTTTTTTTTTTTCTTTTTTTTTTTCATCTTGGCCACGCGGAGATGAAACTGTCCGACCGACTTGCCAGTGCAAATCTTCCCTGGCACGAAAAATCTGGGGGACAAAATTAGCGGAGATTTGCAAACGCGGGCGCTCAAACGAGCCCCTAACTAATGGCTCTGCGAGACGCCCGCCTTGGCGTGTGCCAGGTATCTGTGCGGGGCAGCGGCGGGTCTCGCGCCTGCCATCTCCGGGCTTCTCCACAGGATGATCTAACCTTGGCGTGACATTAGAGGACGGGAGGGGAGGAGGGAGAGGATAAGTAGCACTGGGTGTGGGGTTGGGGGTGGAGTGGTGATGTTTGAAGGAACATGTGTCAACAAGCCAATGCACATGGTGATGGGAGTGCTCCCATGTCATCTTCTCTCCTCATGCATCCTTCCTGCCCTGACCTGAGCCTTTGTGTGTGTGTGTGTGTGTGTGTGTGTGTGTGTGTGTGTGGCGTCTCTTCCCCAGGAAGTGATGCAGATGGAGAAACAGCTGGGGGGTCGTCTGATCGACGAGCCCCGCGTCCTGCTCTTCAAAGACAGCTACCACAACCTGCGCCTGTCCATCCACGACATGCCCCAGAACCAGTGGAGGAGTAAGCTGCTCGCCGGCTACCAGGTGCGTCGCGCTCTCCCCTACTCAATCCTCCCTCTACTCTTCTCCTTTCTCCTTTTTGCTGTCTGACAACCTCACTTCTGTTAGACATCTAGACATATGTGCAGTAGCATTACTCCAAGAACAGTCTTTCTCTCTCCCTGTCTCTCTTCCTCTCCCTCTTTTACTCTCTTCCTCATTCTCTCTCTCTCCCTCTCTCTCCCTTTCTCTCTCTGTCTCCCCCCCTCTCTCTATCCATTTCTCTCCCTTTCTCTCTCTCACTCTCTATCTCTCTCTCACTCTCTCCCACCATGCTTTGCAATCTATATGTTGTGCTGGTTTTCTCCACCATCACCTCAGCTGTAATGAAGATGAAATGAAAATAGCCTTGCTAATGAGCCTACAGGTTTCCGTTGATGCGCTAGCAGCAGCAGCTCGCACGTATTGATTTTGCCCTGAATGTACACGCTGAATTAATCGAGAGCCAGTTTTAGTTCAGCACCAATGACTTCTTAATGAGTGCAAAGACGTTCGTCAGGTTTGGCCAGGAGAGATAAGTTTGACTTGAAGTAAGTTTAAAGGTTGATTACACAACCAGCGGCACCATAGTGGAGGGCACTGTTAACAAGGTGTGACCCGCACCCCCTCCACCACCACCAGCCCTGCAGGGGGCATTAGCTGAGTAGTGCCCCTGGTGTGACAGGTTTCTTTGGCAAGTAGTTTCAGGGAAGCTGTCAAGACTTCAAGTATGTGTCAAGCATGTGTGTTTGTTTTTGCCAGTCACTTACATCCATTCACATCCACTCACTTATGTCAACAAATTGATAGATTGATTAACACTGTCATACAAATTGTCATCGTGAAATGGATGAGCTGAAATTTTAGTTCAGTAAGTGTTTATTTATTAATTGCTATGAATTTATTAATTAATATGAATTGCCATCAAGAAAATTTGATTTTATTAATAAGCCAAATATCCAGGAAATTTTGTCTAAACTACTAGCCATAGTTTTTAAGTGCATCTCGGCAATCAGTTAAACTAATACATTATCTCAATTTAACCCATCTGCAGCCTAGTCCAATCTCAAGACTTGAGTTTTTTTTTTCAGCAGCAAGTAATTGTCCATTGTTGTGCTGTTGGCAAACAATTGTAAATGTCAGTAAAGTGTATATATGTGTCATGGTATTTGAGTAAAAATAATAATCTTGTAAATAGCATTGTAATGTTGAAACATTTTATTAGTATTATTTCAAATCCCTTGGTTGGTTTTGGAACTCTTGTTATTAGGATCAAAAGCTGTGTATGTGTGTCTGGCTGAGATAGGAGGTGTGAACAGCTGGCTTCCTTAACTATTTGGTGGGCCTTTGAAGAACTGTCCCTGTCTATTTAGCATACAGACAGGGTTGGCACCTTCTCTGATCTGATTAGGAAGACACTGTATACTGTAGTACTTAACAAAAGACCATTGCATATTCATTTTGGGGTGGTAACCTTGGCTACACCCATTGGGTGTCTACAACATTTAAGTTCAGAATAACCACTGTTTTAGTTAGTCTTGTCTTGTCTTGTCAGTCTTTCGTCATCGTCCTGTATGTAGTGTCCTGTCTGTGTGTTAGTCTTTGTCTCGTTATTGTTAAAAATAAACCTTGTTCCTGATTTTCAACCACTATTAAAACTAAACCAAATTAAAACTAAAAAGTAATTTATTTATTTTAAAATTCAAATACCGTCATGTGTATATCACAAGCGAGGAAATGCATCCGAATGAGGCATGTAAGCTGTTGTGAGTCCTCCTGTGCAGGGTGTGTGTCATTAAGGCCATCTCATAATCACACACACACACACACACACACACACACACACACACACACACACACACACACAGCATCTCCACTCTGCTCCGCCCAGTCCCCTCATCACTGTCACGGAGCGGATAATGTGTGTGTGTGTGTGTGTGTGTGTGTGTGTGTGTGTGTGTGTGTGTGTGTGTGTGTGTGTGTCTGCAGTCCGGCCCCCCTGTAGGGGATGCAGTGGTGCTGGTGCAGGGGGGGCCTGCAGGCTGGAAGCTCCTAATAACTGGCCTGGCCTTGACTGAAACGCAAAGAGAGACAGGAAGCAGCTGCCAGAGTGCACGTTGGAGCTCAGAGGGCCTACACACACACACACACACACACACACACACACACACTTACTTGTCCTTGCTGGGTCGGCTGCCACTGTAACCACTACAGGGGGCGTCGGCGAACCCATATAGGATAGAAATGGTTGGCATGCCTTGACACTCCCTTATATGCGTGACAGTAGGATGCTGGAGTTGGGTTGGAGTGGCCCGAGAGAGAGAGAGAGAGAGAGAGAGAGAGAGAGAGAGAGAGAGAGAGAGAGAGAGAGAGAGAGAGAGAGAGAGAGAGAGAGAGAGAGAGAGAGAGAGAGAGAGAGAGAGAGAGAGAGAGAGAGAGAGAGAGAGAGAGAGAGGGAGGGAGGGAGGGAGGGAGGGAGGGAGGGAGGGAGGGAGGGGCAGGAGTCTTTTGAGGGCAGCTCTGCTGAGAGTTGACCCTGCGTTGCTCAGAGGTGAGCGGCAGATGCTGAGGGAGAAGCGAGGAGATGCAGCCCTTTCTTTGAATGCACTGGGGATGTCTGTGCTCTGGTGCACCCGAGAGTCCCAGAACCCACAAAGAAAGGTCTGTCCCATCTCTTTCTGAGTTGTTTGTCTCTGAGGACTTTTCTCTCTCTCTCTCTCTCTCTCTCTCTCTCTCTCTCTTTCCCTCTCTCTCTCTCTCTCTCTCTCTCTCTCTCTCTCTCCCTCTCTTTCTTTCTCTGTGTCTGTATCTCTCACTCTTGCTCATTGGCTCTCTTCTTTTTTAATTATTTGTGGGCCTGTGCAACAGCACCCCCATTTGGTCAGATAGCAGAACTGCAGCACATTAGAGCCCTCGCTAATGCGCGGAGGAATCTATCAAGGCGAGCGCAGGAGTCTAACCTCTCTGTGGCTTGCTGACCTCATCGGCTCTCGAGGGAAATGAGAAGAAGAAAGAGAGAGGGAGGAAGTGAATAAAGCTGACAATGCAATAGGGAGCATATACACACGCACATATACACCCACAAACACACATACAGAAACCAACAGTCACAATTGAGGCTTGTGTCTGTCGTCAAACTGGCAAAATTGTGGTCGTCATCCCTAGAAATTATAAAGTAACAGCTCATGAACGTCAGTAGCCATGGTAATATCCTAAACCACGAACTTAATATTTGCTTTCTTGTGTCTGGAGAGTGTTACAGAAATCAGACTTTGCTGACATGCTTGTAGATAATGCATTGTAGTGAGCCTCAACTCAGACTGTTTTTTAGCTTATTGTTCCTGTCATTGAAACTCTGTACTGTATATAGGAGTTGGTGATGCGTTGTGTTTGTTTTACCCAAATCCCTCCCACAAAGTGTAATTCTTTTTAATGCTGGGATATATTCCATTTGTTAGCATTGCCGCTGTGTTGCTAAAGCTTGGAATTTTCTGTGTCTGAACATTTATAGTTGCATAGCTCCCACACCTGGCTTAGCCAAGCAGCAAGAGCCAAGAGAGATGTCATAAATCATAAAAGAAAACCACTCCCTGCATATGGACTTTGCTGATCCTTTGCTGATACCCACTTTTTCACTGCAGTCTTGCAAGCCATAAGCAGCCGTCTCAGTTGATTAACATTTGTGGGAAGATTCTTTTATTTATTAATTTATTTATTTTTTGTACCAAAATGATTTTTGTATGTCTGGGCTTGTTTGTGTCATACAGCTGGTTTTTGTTTATTTATTTAATTAGGTGTTTTCCACAGAACTCAGAGATTGGCTGCAGCTTATTGGCAAATGTGAAATATTTCCTGTTTTTTTCCTCCGTATGTATTTTTGTCCTGGTTACAGCCTTGAAACTTATTAAGGGGGATCTCACAAACATCAGAGGATGATTCACCAGCCTTAAATACTATATGTGAAATCATCGACTCTACCTCAGCTGATTGTTAATGTTTTAAAATGACCTTGAGAATGGGTTGTTATATAAAAACATTTTTTGCCATTGTATGCATTATGCACCCACTTATCTGTTGACTAGAACAGAACAATGCTCCACTGTGCTTTAGTTTCTACTGTATTGTACTCAAGTTGTGTGCTGTTTTGCATTGGTTTATAAGTGATGAAGTGTGCCACTGTAGAGGAGTTGGAGGACCACCAGTATGTTTTTTATGTGTAAATGTACGGCCTCCCCTGTGCTTTTCGGTCCCATACCTGCAGCACTGGAGCGCTCCACTGTAGCCTGTTTTGCTCTGAAGTTTCCATTGTTGTATTGTTCAGTTTTTCAAATGTAATGGAGGCACATAAACCGTTGAGTTATCTAAAGCAGGCATGATGTGAAGGCCCATGAGCATGTGCAAATGTCTCACCTCTCGTGTGTGTGTGCGTGTGTGTTCGGCTTGTCCGTGTGTGTGTGTGTGTGTGTGTGTGTGTGTGTGTGTGTGCATGTGTGTCTGTGTGTGTCTGTCTGTGTGTCTGTCTGTGCATGTGTGTGTGTGTGTGTGTGTGTGCATGTGTGTCTGTGTGTTTGTCCGTGTGTGTGTGTCTGTCTGTGCATGTGTGTGTGTGTGCGTGTGTTTTGTCCTCTGGTTGTGTTGCGCAGGAGATCCCGTTCTACCACATCTGGAGCGGCTCCCAGCGCAGCCTGCACTGCACCTTCACTCTGGAGCGCCTGAGCCTCAGCACCTGCGAGCTCACGGGCCAGCTGTGCGTGTGGCAGGTGGAGGGGGAGGGCCAGAGCTTCAGCCTCGACTTCAACATCGCCAAGGTAACCACCGCTCCCTCGATCGCTCACTCACTCGCTCGCTGCCAGAGCGCCTCACCGGTGCACCGGCGCCAGCTGGCCAATAGTAGCGCCAGAGGTCAGTGGGCCACCAGGGGTTCTGACCAATCAGCTTTCTCTGCTAGCGAAACAATGATGGCTCCTCGTTGTGTGTGTGAAATCTTAACAGATGGGATTAGGGAGTGGGTACATGGTTTAATTAACTGCCGTGATTGTGCTGATCTGTTGAAGGTGGCAGCAGATTTTTTATGGAGAAGGAATGCCGCTTTGCGCTCCAGTAATGATGGATAATAATGAGAAAATGCCATGTTTTGCATTAACAGGAAATGCCATGTATTGCACAAACAGGACTTTGGGTTGAAGATTCTAAATAGTCTTTTCTTGTGAAATCAATTCGAATCAATCACTAATAGCTTTGATTTGCACTATATGGATTTTTATGGCTAATGCAAGCATAGTAAATACCACCTTAGTCCCTAGGAAATCCACTGGTCACAAATATCACACCGTTTACATGTAATAAGGAAGAGATTACAGTGAGACAGGCATCGATACGGGTGTGTAAGAGGCTGTTATGACAAACATCACTGTCACTTGTATCATTGTCCTTAGTTAAATACTTTGAGCAGTGCAAGTGAGGCATGATAATAATAGGAATGGAGGAAATTGTTGATCAACGGTTAATGTCAGCGGCAACAGACACTTTTGCAATTGGAAGTCAACAAGCCGTAAATCTCGACAAACCACCGCCTGGCAAAAGCCCATAATTCAAAGAATTTCCGCAGAAAAGGGATCGGTGACTAGGGCGGGTGGATGTCGCTACAGTGAATCAAAAAGATAAAATCTGACGTTTGTTCTTCACAGGACAACCGGCCCCTGGACTCCGATTTCCTGCTAATGGACAACAGCACGCCGGCGCTGGCCGGGCCCAGTGCGTTCCAGATCCCTTACCTCATACGCCAGAAGATCTGCAGCAGCCTGGACACACCCTGCCCCAACGGTGCCGACTGGAGACTACTGGCCCAGAGGCTGAAGCTCGACAGGTCAGCTCAGGCCGTACACTCAGACACACACACACATATACACACATCCAGACAAACATTACACACAATACACACACACACATACTATACACAGACACTACACACAGAGACACACACACACACACACACAAACAAACTATACACACACACTACACACACACACACTACACACATATGCACACACATTACACACACACTATACACACACACTACACACATGCAGACACATTACACAAACACACGCGCACACACGCACACTCACCCCCATACTATACACAGACACCACACACACACGCACACACACACTAAACACACGACACTGCCATCACACGTATACACACACAAACTATACACACCCTACACACATATGCAGACACCTCTGGTCATCCCTCTCTGCCTGCCTTGCACCTCACTCCCAATTACTCTACCGTGACCGACCAAAACAACCAGACTGGGATTCAATTATTTGTCCATTTAGAGTCGGGGGGTTTGATGTAACAAAGTGGGTGGACTTCATTCGACCAGTAGGGCTCCCTTAGTCCAATTAATTACAGTTGCAAGCAGTGGCACACAGTTTCAATTAATGCTCCATACTGGGGCCGGGTTATCAATTTTTCATTTACTTGCATAAACGGGAAACAAAAAAAAATAGCATATTTTCCAACAGCAAGAGTGGTAGAGCCTTTGGTTTGCTTTTGCCTTCGTCTTGGTTCTGTTTTTTTTTCAAATGTTTGTTTATTTCTTTGTAGTGGCCGATAATTGGAGTTTTTAACAACTTCCACCCACCCCCTTTTGAGTCACTCTCTCCCACAAAAGAGAGTGCTATGTACAACACAAGTGCAAAAGCCCCCACACACACACCTCACACACACACCCCACACACACACCACCCCCACCAGCACCACCACCGCCTGCCCCAAAGGCATTTGAAGTACAGAAAAAGGCCATTAGATCGAACAAGCCACTTCAGGTACCTCTGGGAGTCTCTTTCCCACCACATGAACCACACGGCCTCCAGAGTCCCCGCTTTTGTTGTTATTGATCAGCTTTGATCCGAAAGGTTCCGCGCGGTGAATGGGGAAAAAGGTCACACTGCATACCTGCTCGCCTACAAGCCGCAGCCAAAGCCCAGTCCCTCCTCCACATCACAATGACAACCCCCGCCTCTCTACCTCTCTGTCACCCTCAGTGAAGGAATTGTGAAAAGCCTGAAACTCGACGTGTTTTTTTTTTTTTTGTAAAAAAAAAAAAATATATAATAATTTTCGTTTATCAATTTTTGCTGAGATAATGTAATTTGCATAATAACTGGAAAACGGTGGGGGGGGGGGGGGGGCATAACTCATGATGGTCATAAACATTTAGGCTCCCCGGGCGCCCCTACACACAGCAGCAGCGCTGCATGCATAATGCGCCATTATATAAGGCAGCGCTCCCCTCCCGCTAACGACCGGCATTAGCACAGCAAAAACTTCCATCTTCTCTTTCCATCTCTCTTTAGAGTCGAGTGAAAGAATACACCAAATCAACAATCAGCCTTCCTCTGCTTCTCATCCTCTCAAGTCAAAAGAATGTAAAGATAATTACACGAGTACAACGAACTAGAAGTGTTCATAAAATGAATGTTTGCACCATGTCTGGTGTTTTTTTTTTCCTTTTTCAAATGAAATGAAAGTGTTATTTGGCCACAGTGCAATGGCTCAGAAGCGATATAAGGCAGAGCATAAGAGCCGATATAAGGCAGAGCATAAGAGCCGATATAAGGCAGAGCATAAGAGCCGATATAAGGCAGAGCATAAGAGCCGATATAAGGCAGAGCATAAGAGCCGATATAAGGCAGAGCATAAGAGCCGATATAAGGCAGAGCATAAGAGCCGATATAAGGCAGAGCATAAGAGCCGATATAAGGCAGAGCATAAGAGCCGATATAAGGCAGAGCATAAGAGCCGATATAAGGCAGAGCATAAGAGCTGATATAAGGCAGAGCATAAGAGCTGAGTCACAGTCAGAGACTACACGTGTTTGCCAGAAATAACCTGATGCCAAGTGCCAAATTGTGCATTCATAGTTTTTTTCCCTCTTTCTCTCCTTACCTTAATTTCCCCCTTTCTCTCTCTCTCTCTCTCTCTCTCTCTCTCTCTCTCTCTCTCTCTATCTATCTATCTATCTATCCTTTTCCCATTTTCTCTCCCTTCCTCCCTCCCTCCCTCTGTCCCCTGTGGCTCTTCTCCAGGCACATGAGTTTCTTTGCGTCCAAGCCCAGCCCCACCTCTGTGATCCTGGACGTGTGGGAGGCCCAGCACTTCCACAGCGGCAACCTCAACCAGCTGGCAGCCGTCATGGCCGAGATCGGCAAGCAGGAGGCCATGATTTTCCTGGTGTCAGACGGCGAGTGCTAACCTCCATCAGCAGCGACCGCAGCAGTGGATACACATGAACACACACACATACACACACAAATGCTGACACACGCACATGCATACACACACACACACACACACACACACACTGGTTGGGGGGGCTGAGGGGGGATATTAGGAGCACTGGCAACTCCCTGTGACATCCTCCTCACCTGAGGATGGCGCCACCACCGACGCCTGCTTTCTAAATGGGGAGTCACACTGCCCCGCACTGAGCCACAGAAGTCCATTTGCCCTCGCTGAGATCTCGATCCATTACCCCAGCCTGTGCATGCCAGCGTAGGAGCGCACCTGGTGTGCCCATCTTTCAGTGTGATTTCTGATCAAAATCATGGAAGAGAAAAAAAAATCAACAACAGAACCACAGAAAAAGAAAGGTACACAATTCAGTGTTTGGGTGCCGTCCAGGAAGGGGGTGGGGGGTCAGAGCTTGATGTGGTTAGGTTGGTTCACTGCCACAGTTGGGGAGAAGGAAACTCTTAATTGAGCAGTTTTAATTTGTTTTTGTTTTTTTTTAGCTATTCCTTATACAATCAAGTTGACCAATACCTTTTTCTCATGGGGGGTCTCTGCTTGGTGAAGAAAGGAAACCAAGGATTGAACGATGTCAGCGTTTAAAATGAAAAACAAAAGTTAAAGATTAAAAAAAAAATGTGTGCGTTACTTGTATATATTTTAAAATGCAATATGTAGAAATGGGTGTAATCTGTGTTGACCGCCGCCAGAGGGGTCCAGCATAAATAACCAAATTAGTATGGATCTGACTTCAAGGGTTGTTTGCAAAAAGGGAATCAAAAACGAAATACTGCCCAATACCAGTTCAGGTCATCCTCCTCAGCTCTGTGAAACAGAGCAACAAAACAAACAGCCATATTTATAATCGAAAGCCACTTTATGCAATTTGCATTAGACTTGCAGAGAGATCGTGTCAGAGAAGGCCGATTTTGGCAGGGTCATCGAGATCCATGTCACCCCATGTCATTTCGAACTCTCTGGCCAGATGGTAGTTGGCGTGTGAGAAAATTTGACTGATTTCGCAACAGATCTGTTTGAGTCTGTCTGTTACTTGGACAAGATCTGGGGTAGATATTCTCTTTATTGTTGTCAGTCAGTCAGTTTGTCTGTTATCTTGATAAATGATTCAAAGTAAAAGTAATCACTCGTTTCAAGTCTTTTGGCCAGGTTTAAGTGTAGCTTTACTTACTTTACTTTTTTGTGACTTCAGTGTGAAGCACAAAATCGCACGTAATTGGCTCACAAATTGGAATACGCCGTGCCATCCACAAAAGGGGGGGGAGGGGGGAATGGGCTGTCTAGCATCTCTGCTAGACAGATGGATTATTCATTCCTAATATTCTTCTGTCAGTACAGCAGACAGAAGCAAACAGAGCTCACATTGCATTTCCGAAGCAAAGTGGCACATTGCAGCATTTTTCTGTCAGTAAATGTGATGTGTGATGTTCCCCTTTTTATATGTACAGCCATCTGGCTCTAGGGCATTCGATGTATGTGTGTTTGGAAGCTCATACATTTTCCAGATGTATTTCCAGGAGCAAAATTATTTTTGATAGCATTATTTCCATGCGGATAATGGGCGTTTTACTGCAGGTTAGCTGAGGGGCCACTAAGAGAGTGCTCTTTTTCCCCCTGAATTCAATAAGGCAGAGAAATGACTAACATTTTGTGGTGGTAACCATACAAGTGATTAGGATGAGCAATTGTGTCCAGTAATGGCCTAATAGGTTCAAAATGTAAACCTAGCTACTCTTAAGGTGGCAGAGTCCTCAAAATGGCCATCTGTGTTTGTGTGTGTGTGTGTGTGTTTTTGGTTCGCGAGAATAGTTTGGTGTTCCCCTCGGTTCTCATCACATCTGCTCAGTGGAATTCCACTAAACATTAAGGGTTCTAGGGTTCCTTCTGCCTCCGCAAATGTCTGTGTGAGTGTTTTTTTTTTTTGTTTGTTTGTTTTTTATTTTCTGCTGAATCCATGAATGTGGTGATGTTTTGAGGTCAGCAGGAAACAGACTTTGGTGGAGAGAAGTTAAGACTGTGCAAATAAACCCTACAGGGAATAGTTGCGCTCCGTTTCTCTGTCCAGAAACTCTGGGGGGGTTGGGTGGTCAAGTCCCCCAAGAAGAGAGGATGTGTTTCTCAAAAGCTCCGTCTTAATACAGCAGTCTTTGATGGAGCTAAAGGCTGCTTTGGAGCATAACTAACCACTAGTCTAATTGAATCAATGGACATATTCATCAGGCATTTGTGAACCATCTAAAAAAGTTGCCATTGAATTATCATGATTTTTGTGTTCGAATCAGCAATTTTAGAAATTTGTGGTGTGTTGTTTAATCTTAACTGCCTTTGTAATGAGTTCCTTTGTATCAACATGAAATGTTCTTGTACACCCTACCCATCAGTAACAGACTACCAAAGTTATAAATATATATCAACACACGCATACACATGCTATTTGCTTGTTATTTTCCTCCCATGGCCTTTCAAGACATTTCTGTCAGCTTCATGATATCACTTGTGTAATGCCGTCCCACGTATCTTCAAAATCAAGCAGGATTATTTACCACGACTAACAGATCGCATTTGAACATCAGTAATTTTAACCAGAGACAACACTGAATCTGTTTATTATAGCACTTTGTAAAGTAAATGTACATGATTTTACTATGGAGCCAAAAAAGACAGACTGCTGGCGTAACATTTGTCAAACGTCGTATAACCTGTGACGTGTTTGCCTACTGTTCATTGGTTATATAGCATTAAACAAATAATTTTCTGCGGTGTTTAAGGTTTAGACTGTTTGCCAGAAGCTTTGTTATTTTTAATTTGTTATTTTCTTTGTCCTGATGCTGTGTACGTATGTTTGTACAGTTTGAGTCCATGATTTGACCAGTTCTAACTTACCACTTGTTTTGTACACACGTTAACATTGGGAGACAGACACCGGTGAAACTGAACTGTCTTGTGGAAGAGATAAATGTGGTGGAGAGGGGGATGTCGCTGCCACGCCCAGCACCCATGTTCATGTCACACAGGCCTCAGGAAGCGTCTCCCAGCAGCAGCAGGTCCTACAGGAGGACCTGGAGTGCGTATCTCTTTACGGCTCATGGTCCTCAATCAAACACTACCGTGCAGGTTCACTCTCGTCCGATAACACACAAGCCCTGTGGCACAACACACCACGCCAACATGGCACAGTCATTACGGTCACTTGCAGAGAAGTGGTATATCAGCCAAATTTTTACCACACCCTACGTGTTGCCTCTGCACAGAGAAGGCAGTAGCGAATTCCTTAGAGTTCCCAACACGAGCCAATTTTTTTTTCTGAGTTTCATGCATTGTTGTTCTGTCGTCAATGGACATATGTTCAGTGTGGGTGTGTGTGGATGTGCTTCTACTTTCTGCTCTAACAGTTTTTTTCCACTTTTTTTCCAACACTGAGAACAACAGAATTGTGTACCTGTGAATGTTTTTAATTGAATTTCTTTATTCAATGTCCCTTGCCTTTCTGCAAGTCAAAAATGCTGTACTTATACCTTGACGCAGCGCTTATGCAATTGTATAATTATTTTTCTTCAGTTCAGTTTATTTATTGTTTTTTCTTTTACTTTTCCTTATTCTATTAATGTAAATTGTCGTCAACAATTTTGTGGACACGGGACACCTTCTACCCTCAGAAGGTTCCCTATACTTTTTGGACAATGATATGGATTTGTGGGTAGAATTTTGGAAATTGGTTTCTAAGTGCTTTCAAGTCTTTACTTGGCCTTATGTACATATATATCTATGAAATTTCAGAAAGGTATGTATAGTAATTCAACCTAAAATGGATGTAAATAAATTATATATTGTTAACCATGGGCTGAACTAATTATTTTTGGGAGTACAAAAGTTTATCTTCTGTACTTCAGGATAATCTTCATGAAAACATGAAGACTTGTCCCATCTGTTGTTTGTTTTGGCACCACTCCATAGTTTCATGACTCTAAGACGCATCCTCCCCTGAGAAAGGATTAAAGAAAATCCCTCCCGCGTTCCAAGTGTTGAGTAAGAAATGCATACACCAATAAAAAACTGTAAAGACTGGACAATATTTATTGATTACATGGATGTAACAAACATTGATAATTTATAAAGCATGACCTCTATGCAGGAGTCATTCTTATGCATAAAAAAATCTCAAGCATGTACAGAAGAATACAGCAGTATTTTACTGAATGCATAACAAGTTTATAAAGCTTTTACAAGGCACTTGGTATGGTTCACAAAAACTACAAAACCAAAGACAAGAAAAATAATGGTGTGGAATGACATGGCAGCGACAGAGCAGAGAGCAGGTGCAAAGGTACACAGCCCGTAGGGTTCGCAGAGGCCACACTACGACTCCTGACACTCAATCCAACGCTTAAGAGATGAAGAGACCATCAGCCAGGGCCTGTGCAGTACTAGAGGAGGTTAGAGCGCCAGCCTTCAGCCCTGGCTGCTGAGTATCTGTCTAGCTCTAGGGCCGGACGAGCGATTGCCAGCGGGATGGGGGAACGGCGGAGGCAGGCTAAGGATGACGGATGGCGGGGCCAAGTGCGAACAAGCTGACCTTCGCGCGCACCGGCATTCTGGCCTTTCCTGAGTGGGAGCCGCAACTTGCGATGAACCGACCAACTACAGTCTCTTTTTTTTCCCTGGAAAGCCATGTTTCAATCTCCCATCACTCCTCTGCCATGCCGATCTACCTCTTAACTCCTATGAGACTAGTTAGATGTACACGTTTATATGGAATGGCAAAAAAGACCTTTACTCCCCATATTCTCACATTCTGGCCATTGTACAAAAAAACCTCTGAACTCCCAACTTCAGTTTATCGGTGGTTCACGCTGTGAAGCAAATGACACACAGTCTGTTTCCCTGTTCACTCAAACTGCCGCCACGCTTACTCAGCTGATGACCCATTTCCCTGTGCTGAAGGAGCTGGGGGTGTCTGTCAGTAAAGTTGTGCATTAACACCTCCTTATGAAGTACTAGCACAGCCTGCCTGCTCTTCCTGGAAGCACCACATCTTACTCAGCCTCCTCTGACCTCCTCTGCCACTGCTCCAGTCTGTAAAGGGATGGTATTTATCTTCCTTTCTTTATTTCTTTCAATGTATTTACCTCTCTCTTTTCCCCCTCAAAACCGCTTACTCTAATTACACTTCCTTGTTGAATATGAATCAGCTCACTCGGGGATATTTAGCATGGGAAGCATGCTCCTGCCGTCGCCGGGGTCAGTTCAAGATGCACGTAATCAGCGCTAATGCACTGTTTACCAGATGCATTTTATTCCTCTGTGGCTCCCCATTACCCTGAGTAGTGAAGGCAAGCAATTGAAGCGTGGGCTAAGCAGGATTGGGTGGGGTGGGGGGGGTGGTGGGGGGGTGGTGGGGGGGTGGGCAGATGTTGAGAATTGGGGGGGCGGAGTAAGGGGGGGGGGGGGGGGGGGTGAGGTGGCTGAAGTCTAGATGGCCAGGGAGGGCTTGTGGAAGTCTAAAAATATAATGCGCGAGCACATCAAACACTGAAGCAACTGCTCCACTTTAGCGTGACACGCTCAGTGGCTCTCTAAACACCCACAAGTGCTTTTCTAGGCCTGCTCTCAGGGGAGGATTAGTGGAGTGGGGAGAATCCAGGAAGGAAGTTCAGGTGCGATGAGGAACGTCGGAGCGATGACACGTTAGAAGAGTGTTATTTTCACGCTCTAGATGTGCGGCAGGGGTGACCGGAGAGTCGGGCGGCATATTCAGGCTCGACATTTTGAATCTCAAATCTCAGTGAATCCGTCAACAACACACATGGGCAGTGGCGATGCGACAGTGCACCTCTTGTTTGCAATTGTAAACTGCTAACCATGTCATTGTTTGAGAAATGAGGGGGGGGGAAAGGGCAGAGATTGTACATTTTTTGTTTTGTTGAAAGAAATGCATAACTGGAGACTGACAGAATGACCAAAAATCTGGTGCAAAACAAACAGATTTGCGTGGTATGACGGCATAAAGGCTGCTCTATGGAAAGGGAAAAAAAGTTTTATAAATACTGTTGGTTCGCTCGAACAGAAGAGACTCGGGGTGGAGTGGGGTAAGCTGGTCAAGGCGCGGGAGGGGGAGGAGGAGAGGTGGGGAGGCGGGGCCTGTCGGCCATCGCTGTGTGTACCCATCCTGCCCAAAGCAGCACCCGCACCACCACTGCGGCTGCCACCGTCCGCACCCCAACCCCCCCACACCCCCAAAAACTCTTCTGAGATGCTGTCGGCTCACACAGGAGAGAAGGCATGGCTTTTACACAGTGGCTTATCCTTCTTGGAGTAAAACGTCTTCCCCTCCAAATTAATCTGACAGAGCTGCGAGGGAGAGAGGAGAACGTTACGCTACGTTGGCGGGCTAAATCAACAACGGGTAATACACAGACAACATACAAACACAAACATACACACACACACACACACACACAAACACACAGACGTGCACACACACACACACACACACACACACACACACACACACACACACACACACACACACACACACACACACACACACACACACACACACACACACACACACACAGAAATCGTGAATACAGAGGCTTCAGACTCAGACAATCACACAAACAGACAAGACACAATCACACAAATACAATGCCAGACACATACAAATGCACACAGTCAAGCAGAGGCAAACACACCCAGACAAATAAATACTCGTGCCGAAACAGCTAGCTTGGGATTGATTTCACTTCA
Organism: Coilia nasus; assembly: GCA_027475355.1. Taxonomy (NCBI): domain Eukaryota; kingdom Metazoa; phylum Chordata; class Actinopteri; order Clupeiformes; family Engraulidae; genus Coilia; species Coilia nasus. The sequence goes on from CM050202.1 coordinate 4,839,350, forward strand.
TTCAACAGACAAAGGCAAACAGAAGGAGACAAGGGGAACGAAAATAAAGGCACCAGGAACAGTCTGTAACAGAGGGAGGCAGGGAGGGAAGGAGGGACAGAGAGAGAGAGAGAGAGATATGAGGGAAGAGAGTAATGCTGATGAGAGAGAGAGAGAGAGAGAGAGAGAGAGAGAGAGAGAGAGAAAGAGCTATCTGAGGGTCAAGCGGCCGGTGGCCATATTTCCTGGGTGCATTGTGTGAGGCCGACAGGTCGGCGTTGGTCGGGTGGTCTGAGCGGAGCGGCGCGCACTGAATCACGGTGACTTACGGCACAGACGAAGCACGTGTCATGCCAGCTGTAGCCCAGTGCCTCCAGGAAGCGGTCCCCAGCATCAATCTTGAAGTCACAGCCGTGGCATTTAGTGCCAAACATCTTCTCATAATCTGCAGGACACAAACACACATGCACACATGCACACACACACACACACACACACACACACACACACACACACACACACACACACACACACACACAAAGAGCAGGGTCAGCAGTATCAATGTAAAGAGATGCAAATGCCCCAAGAGGAACGCATCCAACCATTTAAGGCAAATGAGAAGGAAAGCAAACGCATACACATAGGCAGAATATATCAGGAAATAAGAGAAGCTTTTTTCCATTTTCCTCTCTTTTCTTCCACTCTGGTGTTCTAATACAGAGGGCCAGAGGGGTGTGATAACAAAAATGGCTTGCGATACTTAAATGGATTGTCCCACTTTTCCATTACAGTGAGAAAGAGGGGGGGGGAGAGAGAGAGACAGAGAGAGAAAGAGAGGAGTGGCAGGCTTTTGGGGGCCCCACTCAAAGCAAGTGCTTTCCAGTGCAATCCTTTTAGGTGCTGAGGCTGCAGCTTTCTTTCTTAACAACAGTCAAGTCATTATTTGTCATAAAAATGTGGTCGGCTTGTCCAACGACAGCAGACAAAAGAGGCTTAACACGGCAAAGCTGAAGTCCTGAGAACAATCAGCACCCCCCCCCTCCCCTCCCCTGCCCCACACACACACACCACACCACCACCACCCCCCGAATCACTTTCTCCACCCCAGCACCCCCCATAAACCTAGGGCACTTAAGGCCCTTTCTGTTTCCCTGTTCACTTGGGGGTTTAAGTGGTTAAATTAGTAGTGCAGCCAAAGAAATCAGAAACAAAGTGATTAGGCGATGGATGAACGCCACAGAATACCACAAGACAAGTATAAACATTCCACTGATTACAGGCAACAATTAAAGCAAACATGCACAAATAATTGTGAGCCTTAATTAGGCAAGCGGCTCGGGCTCAGAAAATGAGTATTTTTTAGTTAATTATATGCAAATAACCGACACACTGTAGTTTATGGAAGTGAGACCGTCTATTGGCATGCATGTGTATGTATGCACGTGTGTGTGTGTGTGTGAGTGTGTGTGTGTGTGTGTGTGTGCGCGTGTGTGTGCACACTTGTATTTGCATGCGATTTAAAAGTCAAACAGTGCTTTTGAATAAGTAAAAACAATGCTGAACAATGAACTTTTGTATGCATACCCACACGTGTGTGTGTGTGTGTGTGTGTGTGTGTGTGTGTGCCTGTGTGTGTGTATGCATGTGTGTGTTTGAGTACATGGTTGTGGAATTTGGTCTCATCCCTCTTGCCTTCTTGAGTAAACACGTCTAACAGTTACATCTTTCTATCTTTATGCATGTTTGAGTGTTTGAGTGTGTGAGTGTGTGTGTGTGAGTGTGTGTGTGTATGTGTGTCCTTGTGTCTGTGTGTGTCCATGTCTGCATGTAGGTTTGCATATCCTCTGCCCCTAACTGTGTGTAGGTGTGTGCCAAGCAAAACTGGGCACAGCTCAAAATCGCGTATGAAGCCCACTCTCGCCCCCACCCAGCGGGAAGAGGCTGGCGGCGGCTGGTGGAAGAGGGGTGGGGGTGGGACACAGCGGGAAGAGGCTGGCGGCGGCTGGCGGCGGCGGGTGGAAGAGGCGTGGGGTGGGGTGGCACACAGCGGTGGTGATGGCGGTGCTGCTTCTGGGTTGTCAATACAATGTGAGCACGAGCGTGAAGAGAGGAAGCCGTTGGTCTCACCTCTCTCGCAGTACGGCTCCCCCTCCTCCATGTAGAAGGCCTGGTTCCTGATGGGCATCTTGCAGGCAGCACACAGGAAGCACTGGACGTGGTAGGTCATCTTCAGGGCATGCATGATCTCCTGAGGAGGCGAGGAGGGGAGAGTGTATGGGGTGAGATGCTGAAGCACAGTAAGAGCACAGGGACTGATGCTCCTCTTAATCCCTCTCTCCCTTACACGCACACACCCGCACACACACATGCAGTCACATGGACTGATGCTCCATTTAATCTTGATCATACCCACACACACACACACACACACACACACGTTACAATCATGCACACATGAACACACAAACACACAGAGGCACTCACATGCTAAAATCATACACACACATGCACTCAGACACCTAAGGTGTGAAACCAAAGCCCTAGCACCTTCCATTAGCCTAGTGAGTGAGACCGCAGCTTGTCAGCGGCAGCCGCGAGCAAGGGTAGGGTCCAGCGGCAGGGAAGGACAAGAGGGGGGTTGGGGGGAGGCTGCAGGAGGTGTGAATAGCGAGTATTATGGTATAGTGGAAGGCCGTCTGTAATGGATGCCAGCTAACAGCGTAGAACATTATTAAATCTCCCTCCCAACACCTCAAACAGATACGCTACAGCCTGAGCTGGTAGCCTGGCTATTTAGCACACTTGTTAGCACATCTTCCTCCCATACTGCAGTTGCTGTGATGTTGCGGGTTTGAGACTGGGTTTGGACAGAGCAGGAAGACCTGAGGTTTAGGTGAGGTAAGTGTAACAGACACCAGTGAGTGAGGTTTAGGGGGATAAGTGTAACAGATGCCAGCTAGCACAGCTCGGTGTAAAACGTTAGTAAACCTCCCTCCCGAGTCCTGACACCTCAAAAAGATACGCTAAGGCCTGAGCTAGCAGCCCGGCTATTTAGCTCACTTGGTAGCGCGTCTGCCTCCCATACCGGACTTATCCCTGACTTAAAGTGCGCCATCCCTTCACTTTGAGGACATTCATCTAATCCTCTAAAGACTCACTTTGACTCAAAAGTTTTTTTTCCCTTTTCTCAACTGGCACACGTAACAACAAGCTAGCTACATGTATATAAATGTAATTATGTTCAAAATAGCAAAAGTGTTAACAAAGAGGTGTAATATTTGTGTCCGATCTGACCTGAAATGCCATGAATATGAATGTGACGCTTGTGTGACTAAATGGTGAGTATGGCTAAAAGACAAACAAAACTCACCCCTGTGATCCTCTTCTTGCATTTAGCACAGTTGGGAGCGTAGCGGTTGTCATAGCACTTGGTGCAGTACACCGAGCCCTGCTCCTCGAAGAAGCCTCCCTCGTCCAGGGTCACTTTACACTGACAGCAGGTGAACTCCTCGGGGTGCCAAGAGCGACCCAGCGCAACCACATAGCGACCTCTGAAACATCACACACACACACACTCACACACACACACACACACAACACGAGAGAGAGAGGGGGGGGGGGGGAGAGAGAGAAAGAACAAGATAGAGAAAGAGGGAGAGAGAGAGAGAGAGAAAGAACAAGATAGAGACACACAGACCATTCACACATGTACACACATGTACACACACAAACACAAACATGCCTTTAGCCTGTACATTAACGCAAGACAAATGTGTTGAAATGAACAACAGGCACAGGATGCAGCACTATGTAAGGCCTCAGGAGCACAAAGCTCACTTAGTGGAGATGTCAGTCCGGATCTCTCTGACACATGGCCTTAACACATAGCTGCTAGAGATTTAATGCCAGAGGTCAGTGCCCCATTTTAGTGAGCCTGTACTCAAAGGTGTATAATATCACCATGTCAATCTTCTTTGTCATAAATCTCCACTCTGCTTTGCCCTTGCTGCCCTCCCTAGGGCCCCAGGAGGAGCTGGGGAGTTTAGCACATCCTGACACCAAAGCTGACTGTAACTCTTATCTGCCGTCAGTCTAAGAGGCTATGGATAACCTTGTTGAGGAGGACGAGTGAACAGTGAAAAGTGCGGAATGAACCAGGAATTTGGGGCAAATGTCATTTTGGGGCAGTGGTAGCCTGGCAGTTAAGGTATTGTACTTGTGACCGCATGGATCACAGGTTCGAATCCACCAACTGCCAGTAGTGCCACTGAGGTACCCGGAGCATGGTGTCATCCCCACACGCTGCTCCCCGGACACTATTGCCATGGCTGCCCCCTGTTCACGTGTGTAATGGGTTAAACACAGTCAATTCCCTTGTGTGCGCTGAGTGCTGTGCGGTGCTGTGCTGTGTAATCACATTGACACCGGGTGCTGTTTGTTTAGCTTGTTAAATTTTCTTCTGGACTGCATACTTAGTTGTGTCAAAAATTTCAGAAGTGGGTCCAGGAAGTGTCTTTACACGCTCAACAGCACCCCTCTATGCAGTGAGGGCACACCACAGACAGGGGGCGCCAGACGCTCACCTGATGACCTTGTTGCATGCGCCGCAGAGCGGGGTGCGGCCGGGGCTGCTGCCGGTCCCGGCGTTGGCGGGCCCCTGCTGCGCGGCCTGCAGGATGGAGCTGCGGTTCTGCATGGGCGTCGGCTCGGCCGGCTGCTGGTGGTGGGTCAGAACCGTGCTGGTCTTGTCCGGGGCGTAGCGCTCTGCGAAGCCGGGGTCCGTCACCCAGGGGGGTCTGCAGGAGGGGGGTGCCGGCGCCTTGAGAGTGACAGCTAGAACAGGGACGACACCAAGCACATCAAGCGATTAGCTCCTTGCCTGTAACCTTGGACAGATGCTCCCCTGATGCAGTACCATCACTACGTCACTTTATTCTTTACTCTCTTAATATTTTTAATATTCTTATAGTAACTTAGTCATTTTAACTATTTTAGCCATACCAGAACTTTACTTGTATTCACTGAACAGTGAGAAACTTTACGTGCCTGACTTCTCTGTGAGCCAAAAGCATCGACATTTCGTTTAATATGTGCACCGATGGGTGTGTTTGTTGAATGACAATAAAGCAAGCAAGCAAAGTCATGATGCTTTGTTACCAACAGATGTTGCAGGGGGAACCTTCCCACTGATATTTAAGCGTTATATGTAGGAATTTTCCTTTAAGTAATCATAAAATGGTCCTTATATGTAACATTTTTATCAGGAAAACTTTAGTCATCATTATCTCATCGTGGACGTTCCGTAAGAACATCAGGAGCCCATCATGTGGCTCAAAACAGTTCAAACAGTTGCTCAAAAAGTCGCCTCGTGTATCATCACGTTTGCACTCTGGAACAACCTCACAGTATGGAAAAAAATGCACATCTGATACACTTCTTGGTAATCTTACAAAGCCCTGAGGAGGATAGCTTCTTGAAATGCTGGTGATTAAAGAAAAAGACCTGAGTTTGGAGCTAAATTGAGTGTGTGATACTTCGATGCGATGAGGGTACTCCTCGTGGTGTCAATCTCACAGACACAGACCTCATCATTAAATGTGCCCTTAAATTTGCCCTAACGTGATTGCGAGAGGTCCCTAGTTACACCTGTTTCTTCGTTATCTCTATTGCTGGTACTGAGCTCTTGGAACGAGCCACTGAGCCGTGTAATTGTAGCACTATTACTACAGCCAGCATCTAGTCCCTGAACATACAGAGCTCTGGAGGAGCGGAGGCTGATGGAGGCAGACTCGTCTGGTCTGGTCTGGGAACACACGGTGTGTCCTGGCAACCGCCGTGGTCAGACTCGAGGGACCGGACACAGACCATCTGAAACAGACTCCAGTTTTCCATCCCGCCCCCCGAGAAACCACACTGCTTGCGATTTGGCTGCCCTCTGGAATGGGACCGCCAAGAGACAAGCAGCTGTTCTATTTGGTGGCGGGCCAGTCACGTTCAGCTGCTTTGTGACACAAACAACGCAAACACCCAAACATCTCAAAACCTGCATTTTAGTCACCCAATTCCATCATCAGCACAGCTGTAGCCAAGTCGATCCAAGTGTCTGCGTGGCACTTGTAATTACAATAGACGTCGGCAGATGATTTTAGTGTCTAGTAGTGGAAATATATATTAAGTGACAGCAAAGGCACTGGACAGGTGGGGTCCTGCCATGCTAGTAGGACTTACCTGAGACAGGGTCTGGTCTCGCTGCTGGTTTGGCTGTAGTGGGAGTTGATGTTGGCCCATGACTGTTAAGAAATAAAAAACAACCACCCTTAGGAAAACACCCACTGTGAAAGAGCACTTCTGGATGAGGTAGTGGTCATAATAATGACGCGGTGTTGACAATATAGGGGCTACTGTCATCAGATATCCATCTTGAGAAATCCCCTGGAAACACTGATGGGCCAGTGAAATACTATTAAAACTTTGACCTCCAAACAGTTCCCCTCGTTCACCAAATGGCTCTATCTGTAAGCAGCCGTGTCCAATGTTCACACTTGTTGTCTAAGCACGTCGGTGCTGATGTCTCTGCTTAAGCACAGCAAGCCCTATTACCTGAGATGGCCGTTTTATGGCAGCTAGCTGCTTAAAGGACAATTACAATCATTACGAGGCTGAGAGGAGAAGCTGTCGGAGGCACATCGTCTGGTCACAGTGCTGTACCACTCCCAGGCCCCTGTGTTTTACTTGGCATTGTGCTACACTCCACACCATATAAGCCACTGTTTACCCCAAGGGCTAGCGAGTGCAGTGCACACACTTAGTGCCACTTCGGCTGAAGTTTCTCCAACTTTTTTTTTTTTGCTCAAAATTCAAACAAATGTTTCCGTTTGTTCCCCTCTCTACATTCCTTCCTTTTACACGCCGCTAATGCACAAGCCATCAGTGGCGCAAACAACCTGTGCCGATGGGGACTCTAAGTAAATAAGAGTGTTTTTTTTTGCCTAATTGTGTTTGCATGGGCTCTTAGCTTAGCTGCCGTGGGAAGGCATCTGTGTACTCAAAAAAAGAGTGAGAGAGAGGAGAGGACGGAGAGAAAGGTAGGGATGGAAGGCAAAAGGACAAAAAGAGATAACAGGAGAGATAGGAGAACGAGAAAGTGAATGAAAAACTGAGAGGAAGAAAAAGAGAAAGTCTGTGAGAGAGAGAGAGAGAGAGAGAGAGAGAGAGAGAGAGAGAGAGAGAGAGAGAGAGAGAGAGAGAGAGAGAGAGAGAGAGAGAGAGAGAGAGAGAGAGAGAGAGAGAGAACATATGAGGAGAAAGGAGGCAGAGAAACACCTGGCGAGTGTCCTATGCCTCCAGGAAACTGTGAATTTTAATACAGCTGTGTGTGGTGCTGCCAGACCAGTCCAGTCTCACAGGGACAATTGCTCCACGTGCTCTTGGGTTTTGATTACATATGACAGAGAGGAATCCCAGCATCCAAAGGAAACACAACCTCCTCACTGCTGAGCTCCCTCGTGTTCTGGCATCTTCAGGGGATTATATAAAAAAACCTAGTACATCTCAAAGTGACAAATGCACTGAATCCATCAGCATATCTTATCATCACTTACCCCTCAATTACTGACAGTGCTGCTTTTAAGATGTTCATTTCGATAGATAATGGCTCTGCATCTATGCCTAATTGTGCCTAAAGAGGACTAACACGTTTGCTGCACACCTCCTGAAGGAGTAAAACTTAATAATTCTGAATAACCCCATACTGCACTATAGGCATTTCAGTCAGCTCATTAGTGTGAGGGATTCCTCCAGGTCTCCTTCCATCACCTTTGACAGTGCTATGCTTCAAATCCTTGTCGTTGTCACATAAGCACACGATAATGTACTGGCAAGTTCTTCAGAATGTGCTCAGTGGATGCAGACACGAAGAAATTGTGCTTCTATTGGAGAGCACATCTGTTAAAGCACACAAATACTGTTTTGAGTGCTGATACTTTACTGTTATTTTACTACTTTACTTAACTGCTTAACTTATGTCAATAGACTGCCGTTTTTCATGAGGTTGATACAGAGATGGGTGAAAACAGATCACTTCAGTTCAGCAAATCAGTTCTAGAATTTTCTATATGGTTTTTAGCAGAAAGATAGAGAGTAGAAGCATGCCAATGAATCACAAGGAAACAGAGGAGACAGAGAAAAGGGCGAGGTCTTTTTTTTTCTTTGTTTTATGTACTGACTGTAGAGAGGAAAAGAGACAGTCACAGAAAATCTCTTATCTTGCTAAACAGAGAGAGAAACCGAGAGAATCAGAGAGAGAAGGAAAAAAACAATTCCAAAGCAAAAATAGATTCTGAGCTCAGAGATGGACACATTAAGATCTTGAGCATACAACAGGTAGAGCACAGAAAAAGAAAAAAAGAAAAAAAAATGAGAGAAAACATCAATGTATACATACATCTCTTCTTGGGTACATTCACGGTCTTATTTTCATGTCAATTGCAAAGCCTTGGCAATCTAGATATAACCTAGCTTTTGTCCTTCCATTTCAATGAGATAACTGCATTATTTGAAAGAGAGGGAGATAAGGAGAAATAAACAGAGAAAGAGGAGAGAAAGAGGAGAGAAAGAGGAGAGAAGCGGTGAAAGTGGGAGAGGGAGAGACACGGAGGTAAAAGAGGGCTGGCACAGTACATCGGAGAGGAATAAGAAAAGAAGGCTGCAGTCGCCACTGCGGAGGAACTCTCCCGGTTTTAACGACAGTGTGCACGGAACTTTCTAGAACTGTGACACAGAGGCCAAACACACACTCAGAAACACACTCATACATACATACTCTCTCTCACAAACATGCGTGCACACACTCACACACACACACTCCTGTGGAAACAGGACTCATGGCAGAGAGGCTGGCAGGCTCAGTATGCACCTTTCCACTTAGTTGGTGTTATTATATCGGCTGCACCTTTGCTAATCTTCACATTTTGTTTCATTTCGCTATTTTTAGTCACGCTTTTCCTACATTTTTTTTTAAACTGTTAAAACTTAAGTTTAACTTCCACACTCCTGAACCCTTTCTTCATCTCAGGCATGCGGTGTCGTAATGGTCATCCCTGTGGATGACTTGTTGTTTTTCTGTTGTATAAAGTAATCATCTTCGATCATCATCATCATCATCATCATCATTGTCGTCGTCGTCATCAACATCGTTGTCGTAATCATCTTCGTTGCGATTTGTTTCGGAAACAGGCCCCCTCTGTTATCCATGATGACAGGGGAAGAGATGCTCGCTCAGGATTTGATATTGAGGGAACGTGCAGAGCGGTCGTGATGCCAGTCCCTCAGCCGGGCATAGCGGGGACTCTGGATTTCACTAAGGAACTTTTCCCTGGCCAAAGCAAGGAGGAGAGGAGAGGACAGGAAAGGAGAGGACAGGAGAGGAAAGCAGAGGAGAGGAGAAGAGAGGACAAGAGAGGAGAAAAGAGGAAAAGAGAGGAAAAGAGGAAAAGAGAGGAGAGGAGAGGAGAAGAGAAGAGAGGAAGAGATGGCACAGAAACAGCAGGAAAAAGAGAAAGAAAAGGAAATGGGAAGAAAGAAAGTGAAAGAAAAAAGGGGGACAGCATGGAAGAAAAGAATTAAAATGTGAAGAAAAAGAAAAAGTTAGAAGGCATCTTGCAGAAAAAAGAGGAAGTAAATATAAAAGCTGTGCTGCTAACTATACACTGGGCATGCATCAGAAAGCAAGAGCAACACACACACACACACACACACACACGCACACACGCACACACGCACACACGCGCACACGCGCACACACGCACACACGCACACACGCACACACGCACACACACACACACACACACACACACACACACAATTTACATCTCCCTGCAATCAGGCCACAGGCGACCATATGTGGCACTAATTAGCAATATGATATGCTAAGGCCACTCGCTTGCATGGAGGAGAAGCATTAAAAGTGACTAATTATGACTGTGGTGGAATGGTGCTTGGAAATGACACAAACAAACGAAAAGGTCAAACCAAAGCCGCGTGCAACAGCTCACTGGAGGTGGGAGTGAGGCGATTCACACAGGTTTACCTGGACCTTTTCAAGATCTCATCGTCTGGGTCCTGCACTGAGAAGCAGGAGAGAGATACAAATCAAAGACCATCCTCTGACTATGATGCAAGGTCTACGGTGCGTGCACAGGTGTTCCCTAAAACTGTGTAATACGCACACACATGCTTACAAAGGGCCAACATAAATAATACTGAAAACCTACATGGTGTTTGTGTTGGCTCTTTCAATGCCATAAGAGGATGCCATGATATTTGTAATCATTATATCCAACTATATTAGAGCCCACCATTTCAACATTGTACAAGCTGACATTCTTCATCATTGTTCAAGCAACACATCTCATCTCTGCTTTGATGGACTTACACGTCTGATCAACCACACACACAAACACACACACACACACACACACCTCTACAATATTGTAGTCTGTTTACCAAATCACTGAATGAAAGATATCTTAAACTGACAGCACACATGCATGGCATTCACATTTGTGCAGTAAAACCAAAACAGGTCGCTCTTGAATACAATTATGGAATAGACGTCAGCTAGACAACAACATTAAATGGCCCAAACAAGCACAAATAGCTTGTCTCCTGATTCTCATGAACTGACTTTCATGCGCTCTTTAAGTAATTACACCTAATCCTAGGCATTGCCTTACATGGTGGCAGCTTTGCACTGACATCCTGTTTGAGGATGTGCAGCTAAGCCCTGAGAACTTTCCTCCTGCTCAGAGTTCCTCTGAGACATCCTTCATCCTCATGCCCTTGCCGTCATGCCTTGTGAGTGCTTGCACACATGCAGTCAGTACCCCCCCCCCCCCCATTCAACCCCATTCAGGTAATCCCGGTCGAGCCCCCAGGAGGGTTCAGCCCCAGTCCTTTGCCAGCCCTGACTTACTGAAGTCAGTGCCCGTAAGCTGGGCGAGGATGCGGAAGGAGCGTGACTGGGTGGTGCCAGTGCGTGGCTGCCAGTCTTGAGTGTCTTCGATCAACCTCTTCTTACCACGGTCGTTGGGGATGTAGCCGGGGTAGTTTTCCATCCGGAGACCAAACCTACAGGTGAGTGGAGGTGAAGGAGTTTTGATAGGAGCGTCTAACAACACCCTTTAAACTCTCTTTAAATTGATGACTGACCAAGAGAACACTAATCTTCTGCTAGAGAATAAGATTATAACAGTCCAGTCTATGTACAGTCCTTCCAAGTGTATTTTAGGTTATTAAAACATTTTAATTCCTTTAGGATCGAGCTGACAATTTAATTCCTTTAGGATCGATTGCACATTTTAATAACATGAATCTATGCTGCTGGATTCTTGACTTTACGGTCTGTTTAGTCCATACCTTTTACAGGAATGCAACAAAAATGGCTTTTGCATTGGGCCACATAGGCTACCACTAATGCTTTCCAACTGCAATGACATATAGCCATTAAAAGGGCAGGTGAGTCCAAGCATGGAAACTTCTTGTGCAGTATTACATGATGCCCTTCTATCTGATATTAGCTATGCAAGTTTCAATCAGCCCCACCATCAACTTCTAAGTATGCCATTATTTCTTCTAACACACTGATCTTCCAATTGTGTATGTGTTTACATATGCAAACAGCATTCTGTAGGTTAGACTTTTGCAATGTGCCTTCATTTAAATTCCTTTAGGATCTAATGCACGTTTTAATTACATGACACTGTCCTGCTGAATTTGCGTCGTTATGGTCCGTTTACTCCATACCACTGACAGACCACAGGGGCCATACAGGAAGTTGCCGCTGCTATTTTCCAAATGCTCAGTTTCTTAGTTGCTCAGGCATTCAACCATCTAAATAAGAACAGCAGACTTACTTGCCCATTTGGCCAAAGTCTCCGTAAAAAGCCTCTCTGACGAAACGCAGACCGAGGACAAACAGGATGGAGGGAGAGAAGAACAGGGAAGAGAAAGGCAAATAACAACAGAGAAAGAAGAGCAGCTCAAACAGCAGAGAAAGCAAACACACATCCATCACCACTGCTACTTCGGGCCAACTGACCTCTGCCGTAAATCTGTCAAACATGCTGTTTGTGAAATCTAATCAAATAGCACCTGGCAATCAATACCTAATAATGCTGTCCAAATAATGTCAAAACAAAGTCATCTGTCATCGGTCGGGTGACAGTGCATACTGTGAATACTGATTTAAGATATAGCTGTGAAGAGGCCACTAGATGTTTGGATGTGAAGTCTAAACTAGAGGAGAAATAGGAAGCAGAGTGTACGGGATCTAAGACTAGAAGAAAGCTAGGCAAATAGCAGCAGACTTTGGGATGAATCGGGGAGAGATCAAGGCGATGCTAGTTCCAAATCTGCTGCTATTAGAAGGCTGGGATTTTTGGAGGTAGGACTTTTAACTTGGCATGAAAAGGGCACGGGAAGACAGAGTTTGAAAAGAGTTAAAAGGATGTAAAAAGAAATCTACTAACTTTTCTTCCCCTTCCAACGGGGGCTGGGTAGAGAAAGAAAAAAACAGAACAGAGAGAGGAAGAGGAAGAGAGGAAACACATTAGCAGAGGAACCGAGGTAAACAAAAGACCATCAGAAATCAGAAAACACATTTTTAGTAAGGAATTAAAACCAAGGATGAAACAAACAACACACATGCTGTAAGTACCCACAGTGACAAGCTTTACCTTGCTTCGTATGCAGTTGTAATGTGCATGGTGAGTAAATAATCCCAGCCAACACTAGCATTAATCCCACCACGACCTGCCCAGGTGTCTGGGCAAAAAAAAAAAAATACATTCAAGGAGGTGGCTGGCATATTAATGGTGCTGCTGACAACAAATGTCCTCCTGTGCTTCACCTGATTCATAAAGGCTATCTAGGCCAACACAGGCCACTCCGACATTGTGGCCTTGGGATTTGCAGAACGGTCAACACAACTCATCTGCCAGAATGTGTGTATTAATATTCCCAAAAGTATTTCAACACCTTGGAATGCTTAACGTCATCCCCTTAACCCTCCCACCCCCCCCTACCAGCAGCCCCTGAGGTGGCGGGGAACATTTGCTGCACGTTCTGCAGACACGGGCACATTTCACCACAGAGGCAGGAGGAATGTCAATAAACTCCAATGGCAGATACACACACACACCTACACACACTCAGATATATATACACAGACAACACACAACCACATGCCCTCCCCCCCCCACACACACACACACACACACAGAGCAGTGATGCAACACCCTGTCCAATCCCCTGAGGATGTGGTGAAGACAACACTTCCTCCTTCATGCCCAATCAGATCAAATTTCTCCCATTGCGGGTTGTCACCACAACAGCAGTGTGTTGGGGCAACCATCTCCTGCACCGCAAGCAAGCACTCATTCCTCACTAACATCACCATCGACATCAGCACCACCTCCGACCACACGCAACTCCCAAACATCCACATCAGAGGACACATGTAAGGACTTTAAAAACAATAACCGCAAACGAGATTTCTGTAATTTGTAAATTGGACTGCAAATCGCTCCATGCTGTACAAACACGTACAAAGTTAGGATACCCATAGTGGCCTCTCCAAGTAAGGCTTGTTAAGTAATCCTGCACCACGGCAGTAAAAGCACTTTGAGAACTCAGCAGATTTTATAGGGGGGGTTCAGGGAGGATGGGTATAGGAGGAGGAGGAGGAGGAGGTGGAGGAGCGAGAGCTATAAACAGCCACCGACAACATCAAGACCACGCCAAAAAGTCAACCCCCTTAACCCCCTCCTCAACTGAACCAGGCAGCCAGACCTGAACAAACCTTTAGTCCCACCTAAAAATCTAGCGTAGAAAAAAGCTGACAAGCTCATCATCTTTTTGGCCATTCTCTTCTCTGTTTTGCCATATTGAGAAATGTACAGTAAAAAACACATGTGCAGCTTGCACGAAATCGTGTAGCAGTGGATTTTTAAGAGACCAGAGAGGGGTGGAGATGGGGAAAAGAGGGGGGGCGGGGGGGCAGGATGAACTCCTTTCCAGCTCTGCTTGCTTAGCTGTGTTATCACCTCCTCGGACAAAAACACAGACAGCACCTCGGCGGGGCCTTCTTGGCTGGGCCTGAGCGGATTAGCATTTGGCCCGGTGTGTCCAGAAGGTAACCAACAGCAGCTGCTCTCCTGCACAAGCTGTGCTTATCTGCAACCTTGGCCCCCAGCTGCACCAAACACACCCCACATTGAGAGATGGAGGGCAGACGGGCAGTGCAGGTACAGAGGCAGGCACTCTTTGGGACATCTCCTGAGGACAAAGCCTCATACTCACTCTCTCTCATTCTCTCACACACACACACACACACACACACACACACCCACACACCCACACACCCACACACACCAGGGATGGAAATAGGCTCCATCCAAATTCTGGTTAAATATGAAAATGGCTGATAGATTTCTGACAAAAAAAAAATGATGATAATGAACTGTTGAGTGGCTGGTGAGCTGTATCACTAATTTGTCAGTGAATGGTAAAGGCTGAGATTTTGTTAAGTTCATTTCCACCCCTGACACACACACACACACACACACACACAAACACACACACACTCACAAAACAAACTGTGCCAGATTTTGATACTGATCCAGTATAAATCAGTGGAGAAACAAAAACAAAGCAAAAAGAGCGGGTGTAAGCGAAAGAGGACGTGACTCACACCTACCCATTGTGTGGCGGGGGCATGCTACTGGGCACCTGTGTGCCCGAGTTAAGCTTAACCGACACAGGCCTGATGACAGGGCCAGAGCCCACAGAGCCGCCCCCTGGCGCGAATGGCCGCGCCATCTTGTTTATGGTCGTGCTGGGGGCAAACGAGTACTTTGGTTGACTGGTGGCAGGAGCAAGCCTGTCCTGCACGTGAGAGAGAACACACACACACACGCGCATACACAAACACAGAGCAACAAACCAGGACCATGCAGTCAGAGTGTGAACACATGTAAAATGTGAAAAAATACACACACACACACACAAATACACACAATGCAAAGGCATACACACACACACACTGCACACATTTTTTTTGTTCCTGACTTTGAGTAATGGCACAATCTCAAACTGAGGTTTTAGTTTAACAGCATTCAATCAGGCTGCCTTTGGACAATGGCAGCCACAAATGTGTTAAGTCATTGAACACCCATTCCCTGCCAATAGCCCATTCTTGCGCGGCCGTCCAGAGGAAGCGCTTAAGAGGTGTGAACACACCCCAATTGTCTCACAAATATTTACTCTGGGAGCCGGCCAGGGACCGGCCCGAACGGATCCTCTCCCATTTCTGCTGGCTCCGCTCTTTGGCACTTGAGGCCGGTCCAAAGTATTAACTTTAACTGATGTGCCTTGGGCTCGAGCGGAGGATTTTTGTGCAATGGGATTGTGGTTGACCGCAGCCACTAGGGGGCGATTTATCACCCGTTCGTCACACTTGGAGTTTTTCTTTTCTCTTTTTTTTTCTTCTAAGATTTACACAAGAGACACAAGTGAGTGTTATTAATTTCTCACAGGAGCACAGGATATGAATGTATGTTTACGTCTCTGTTATACAACGTCTCCCCCGGCTTAAGAATCTGACCAAGCGGGGCTCCGGAGTAGAGTCAGACTATGGGAGGGAATGCAGAAGCATCACTCACTAATGCTCAGAATGGGATTGTGCTCGTTCATGGCAGAACATGCCCTGAAGAACATGACAGCCACACAGCCAGTCAGTCAAACAGATTTACTGACTGGCTGGGCTGGTTGTCTGCAGTCTGATAAAACGCATGCTGTGCTCAAATCAGATTAATGACAAGTGATGTAAATAAACGAAGACTTACCTTTGCTGGATCTTGCATGGGTGCAAAACCTCTGTAAAAAACAATAAGAGAGAAAAAGACTGTTAGAAGGAAGGGGAAGCTGTGGTCAAATGTTTGAATGAGGAGAATGTCTCACATTGTGAAAGAACCACCGATGTCTGCCAATATTGCTAGGAAGCATTTTTTTTTTTTTATTTACTTACTTATTTTAATTTAACGATGTTCTAATCGTTACCATGCCTAACCAATAAATTAAGGAAAAAGAACTTGTAAAACACCAACTAATATCAGTAAGACCCCAGCACATTTAATTGCTGCTCAATTACTGCTCTACAGTGGCCAGAGGCCTAAATAGAGAGGATAACACAGCCAGCAGCACTAATGCAATAAAAAAGCCGTTTACCTAAAATTCCCCTCATAGGCTTTCTATCAGGAGAAAGATGATAAATTGAGCAGAACCACAGCAATCACAATCGTCTCATTATCTTTCGACCACAGCAATCACAATCGTCTCATTATCTTTCGACCACTCGACTTCCACACCTTCTGTGTGAACAGAAAATGGCTGCTACAGTCCACGAGAGTGAGCAAGAGAGGAGAGAGAGCAAAAGAGTAGGGGGAGAGAGAGAGAGAGAGAGAGAGAGAGAGAGAGAGAGAGAGAGAGAGAGAGAGATACAGAGAGAGATACAGACAGAGAGAGAGAGATAGAGAGAGAGAGACAGAGAGAGAGACAAACAGAGAGAGAGATACAGATAGACAGAGAGAAAGAAAGAGGTAGAGAGAGAGAGAGAGAGAGAGCGAGAGAGAGAGAGAGAGAGAGAGAAGAGATACAGAGAGAGATACAGACAGAGAGAGAGAGATAGAGAGAGAGAGACAGAGAGAGAGACAAACAGAGAGAGAGATACAGATAGACAGAGAGAAAGAAAGAGGTAGAGGTAGAGAGAGAGAGAGCGAGAGAGAGAGCGAGAGAAAGAAAAAGAGAAACAGACAGCCACACTGTAGACTTTATGGCACTGCATTATTGACCCTGACAGCAGCCCCCACTGTATTTCCTGTGACAGGCACTATCCACTGACTTCTCACCAGCGCTTCCTACAAGATAACTCGGGCGTGCTATTTTAAGGGTGACAGGCGTATGACTGAGCACGGCCTAATTGCAAAAGGAGCAAGATTAATGCCACCACGAACAATTACAACATGCCTGAAATTTGGACATTCTGGAACACCCTGGCCCATCATTGCTGAGCGTGTAGGGGTAAATGACCCCGACATTTCTAAAAATAAGCGCTGGCTTCTGAAGGCATGCACCAGTGCTACACGCCACTGTGTGGATTTTTATTTTTTTTGGCTGAAGACAGACTACATTACAGCCCATTGTTATTAATGAGCCTTCATAAACTGCTTCACTGTGCAGTATTTAAAAAGAAGAAAACATGGCTGCCATTTTCCAAGCATTCTCTGAGTCTGAGATAAAATGTCCAAGACTCAGGAGACTTTTCAAAAGGGCCTCATGATTTATGCATCAAATAAGCCAGGCCTTTTAAGGTGCCGTTAATCAGCTGCTAGCTGGCTGGGTGGACAACGAGAAAGGTGCCCATTGTGCTACCGCCAAAGCCCGTAGCTCAGATATCAAGGGCACAGTTGAGTTCTCCCCCGCTCCGCATGTGCCACACACAAACCACACACACACTCACCCTCACACACACATACACTCAGCCTCACTAACACACGCACTCACAACCCCCACAATGGTGACAGCATACTTGGTGACGGCATACTTTTTTTTTTTTAAGAAGTATGGCTAGAACTCCAAACCTGCCAGAACAGAAAGGGGGGAGGAGCGGTCCGATAGCTAGATGAGACAGCTAGATGAGAAAGAAAATGGAATGCAGCATATGGACGTCGACGGGCAGTGTTGTTGTTCCATCCACAGATAACAGAATTTTTTTTTTTGTGAAATTGTAAAAAAAAAAAGTCAAAAACATGAGGGAGGAGTGGGAAAAAGAAGGAAAAAGGGGAAGAAAGACCTCATGTCATACTTTATCAGATAAGGGCTTTGGTAAATTACATTCAACTGGGCTTTATCACTGACCACGACAGAGTTTATGATAGGGAGGAGCCGCTACAACAGCAGAAGGAAAGGGGAGAATGTTGTAAAGTGAAACAAAGACAAACGAGAACATCTTTCGAGTAGCTGAGGAGTTTTTTAAGAACACAAAAAAAGCCTGAAACTGCTTGACTAATTACAGCACGTACTTCAAGTGTGAGAAAACCAACCCTATACTTTCCCTGCGAAAAGTAAACATGCCGGCATGAACAGGCATGCAAATGCAGTTATAGCCTCGCGCAAGGAAACGCGATTGTGTGCAAACATTAACTCCAGGCACTAACAATAGCACCGTGCCGGATGAAATCTATATGTCTTCCTGTGTACCTGCAAGGAAAACTGTGTGTGTGTAATGTATACAAGTTTGTGTGCATGTTTGGGAGAGACCGAGAGAAAGTGTGTGTGTGTGTGTGTGTGTGTGTGTGTGTGTGTGTGTGTGTGTGTGTGTGTGTGTGTGTGTGTGTGTGTGTGTGTGTGTGTGTGAGAGAGAGAGTGAGAGAGAGAATTGTCAATTGGTGTGTTCTCCACAGCAACAGTAAGCTCAGTGGAGACCCATACATTTACTCACCAGCACAATACACTACTGTGACCCACCTAACACACACAAACACACGCACACACACACACACTGCACAACAAGCACGTGATGCAACAAAAAAAAACACACACTCACACACCCTTCACAACACACAGGCAACAACAACAACAGAAAACATGTATAAGGGAAACAAACACACATTTCTCCATTTCCTGTTCCTGTGTTGTGAGTTCCAGAGGTTTGCTGGCTTGCCTTTATGGGCCCCCCCTCTGTCAGCAGGCTGAATGGCTCTAGTATATAGTGTGTCCTTTTCATTGGCCCATTGTTCACACACACGGGCAAGACAAAGGCTAGGAGCACTACATCATGGCCCGTGAAGAATAGCTTACAGACAGGAAAAGCCTCGGCCTCAAAAGGACCACAGATGAACCTCCAGTAAAAGTCCCTACTTTTCATTTTGAAGTCTCCTGCAGTTTTTTGAAGTGAGGACAGATTTTGTCATTGCCTGGCCAGTAAGGCTTAGGTGTGCTTCAGCGGTTAGACTTCTTATTAATTTATTGAGTGAGGTCAACTTTCCTCTCAGTACTCTCTCTCTCTCTCAGTCCTCTCTCTGGCTCTCACAGTCTCTCTCTTTTACAGTCTCTCTCTCTCACAGTCTCTCTCTCACAGTCTGTCTCTCATACAGTCCCTCTCTCACAGTCTGTCTCTCACACAGTCTCTCTCTGACACAGTCTCAGTCCTCTCTCTCTCAGTCCTCTCTCTCTCAGTCTCTCTCTCACAGTCTCTCTCTCACAGTCTCTCTCTCACAGTCTCTCTCTCACAGTCTCTCTCTCACAGTCTCTCTCTCACAGTCTCTCTCTCACAGTCTCAGTCCTCTCTCTGTCTCTCACAGTCTCTCTTTTACAGTCTCTCTCTCACAGTCTCTCTCTCACAGTCTCTCTCACACAGTCCCTCTCTCACACAGTCCCTCTCTCACACAGTCCCTCTCTCACACAGTCCCTCTCTCACAGTCTGTCTCTCCCTCAGTCTCTCTCTCACAGTCTCTCTCTCACAGTCTCTCTCTCTCAGTCTCTCTCTCTCAGTCTCTCTCTCTCAGTCTCTCACAGTCTCTCTCTTTTACAGTCTCTCTCTCTCACAGTCTCTCACAGTCTCTCTCTTTTACAGTCTCTATCTCTCAGTCTGTCTCTCACAGTCTCTCTCTCACAGTCTGTCTCTCACAGTCTGTCTCTCACACAGTCTCAGTCCTCCCTCTCTCAGTCCTCTCTCTGTCTCTCACAGTCTCTCTCTTTTACAGTCTCTTTCTCTCACAGTCTCTCTATCACACAGTCTCTCTCTCACAGTCTCTCTCTCACAGTCTGTCTCTCACACAGTCTCAGTCCTCCCTCTCTCAGTCCTCTCTCCATCTCTCTCTTCAGTCCTTTCTCTCTCTCTCTCTTTCTCTCCCTCTCTCTAACCACAGTCATAGCTGTGGCTAGGCCCTTTCTACGGCCTTTCAGGCAGCCTGGGTTGATATCAGCAGGGCTGCTTAATGACAGGGGAGCCGAGAGCTACATGACGGGGATGAGGAAGCTGCCGTCACCGGCACACCAGGGCTTGCCCTCTCCCATGCTCATCTTCTTGCCACAAAACACAGGCAGGCACGCAGGCAGGCACGCATGCGCGCGGACACACACTCACAGACACACACAGACATGCACACACAGAGACACACACACACACATTTTTTCCAACTGTGGCTCGAGGCCCAAACCTAGGAAGGGGAGTCTACCATCACATATGTACACACAATTATATACACACACACACACACACACACACACACACTTTTCCGAGTATGGCTGAAGGCCCAAACCTAGGAAGGGGAGTCTACCATCACATATGTACACACAATTATATACACACACACACACACTTTTCCGAGTATGGCTGAAGGCCCAAACCTAGAAAGGAGAGGCAAGGCTGCCATTACATACTTACATGCACACACACACACAGTTTCTTACACACATATTGTACTTATTTAGAGATCTACCTCACTCTGCCTTTACTAACCCTTTCTCTAGTCCATACACCCCCCTGAGCTAAAGAGTAAAAGCTGAAAAGTCTGTAATCTTAGCTATGTGTCCCAGGGCCCGTTTGCTTTAGGAATGTGCTCGAGCATTGGTACCCGAGCCAGAGACGAGTGTTTGGCCGCGCTGCTGCCGTTTATCTCCAGGTTATCTGCAGAGCGCTCTACCCGCCCTGAAGGCTGGAGATCCGCAAGCCCAGAGCGAGGACAGGAGAAGACAGGGAGACAGGCACAGACAAAGTAAGGGTGGGGAAAGAGGGAGAGAGAGAGCAATGGAGAGAGGGAGAGAAAGGGAGAGACAGAAAGAGAAATGGAGAGGCGATGAGGAGGCATTGTGGGAGTAGAGGAATATGGGGAGGAGAAAAAAAAAAGAGAGAGAAGACTGTGTGTTTTGGGAGAGAAAAAGAGAAAGAGGGAGAGAGATGAAAACTGTCCTCTCAGCTGAGGAGCATGGAATGAGATCACTCAAAACAGTATGATGAAGTGCTGAAGTCTAAACCCCAGGATACCTACCAATGAAAACAGCTCCTCAGCAAACTAAGAGTGTCATTTAAATGCCTGAGCTATCCACACAGCCCCCAGAGGCTATCCAGGGATACCTCGGTCTGTACACAGGCAAACACTTTTTGGGCAAAGCTCAAATATTTTTGTCAATTAGATTTCCTGTCAAACCGGCCAAGATGAAGACAAATTGTATTCAGTAAACTGGAGCTCAAATTGGATATCACAGGGGGCGCACATGGCAAGCTGCAGTCTCTTCACTGCTTGCGGGCAATGGAAGAAAAGTGTCTCTTTGAGCAGGGATCTGTCAGTCAGTTCCTGTCAACATTCAGCACTACATGATGATCTTAAAATCACTGGAGTACTTTACAGCCTAGGAACAGTATGCACACTGTATATAGTCTTCCAGCATTTGAAGAGAACAAAGTGTTGCGTATAACCAATAGCCATAATTCAAATGCTAGAATCGCTTTCTCATCAGTCTTATTTTGGCATCGAGATAATGCCAGCTCAGGCCAGACACAAGGCAGAGGAATTAGAGGCTTCCCAGTTCCCCCTCTTTGGCTCCCTGTCTCAGTGGCCTTAACCAGGTCAGCGAACCCCAAATTGCTCCCAACTGCTCACAATGCAGCCTCAGCTACACAGCTATGTACCCTGCAGGGGAATACATGACACGACTGTGGGGGAGGTTTAAGCCTGTTTCATTTTCACTCAAAAAAATAAATAAATAAAAATAAACCCTCAATAATCTATTCCCCGCAATATTTCCCATCCACAAATAAACATGTGCCTGGCTACTGCTCAGAAATCCAGCGTGTGTTTTGTGTCAGGGTTGGCGGGTCCTGTGGTATGCATATTCGTGACTCCAGGGTGGACATTCTTTCATAATGGACTATTGTCTGTCAGCAATGCCAGAGTGACACCCAAACAATGTGACGAGTCATTGCTCACTTGGCTCACATTCCTGTCGGAGGAGAGAGCGCCCCTGCAACCACCAACTTTGCATTTACAGGCCCCAAGCCACGCGGCCGCCCATCTGATACACCTCTGGCATCACAGGACTGGCCGACCTCACCATTCTGATGCTCTAATCACCAGTCCGAGGGTCTAATCGGCATTCTGATGAATATCTATAGCTGCTTCCAGACTTAACCTGAGCTGAATTTTTCCAGCTTTTCTCAGAAGGGGATGCGTGTGAATGGATTTAATTTTTTTTTGTTTGTTTTCCCAGGCAGAGCATGAGTCAAACAACTCAATGTTGCTAGCGGGTTGGTATCTGAACAGAATCAGAAAAAAAATTCAAACTTGGTCTTGTACGAGCGCAATGTCTCCATGAAAAAATTCTGGCTGCCCCTCTCAAGTGTATGCGGTCAATGCTAACAAAAGCCAGGATCTAAACTCCCCAAAATATTTTCCAGAGTTTAAGTCTACAAGCCTCTGTGATCTGGTGTTGATTTCAGAGGTAGGAGGATAGCTAGTGGTTGCGTACCTGTGGAGGCTGAGGGTGAGGGAGTCCGTTGCTGCTCTGATCCTGTTCTGTGCCTCGACGTGGGTCATCTCCTCGGCGTTGGCATCGGTGATGGACATCACCATGTCGCCCACACCCACTCCGGCTTGGGCGGCCTTGCCTCCAGGGGTCAGCTGCAAGAGAGGGCAAAGGGGAAAGGTCACGACCCTGGAAACCGTTATAGCACAGGTTTAACCATCACTGAACCTTTTACCCAAATGAACTAATAACCAATGTGAAATAGCAAATGGTCAAGTATATTTTGCAATGGTCTTTTCCAACACTATACTTACAAAGTCTAACTTTGTTCTACCTGCTGCACTTCATACACATAAGTGGATTACAGTGACATTTAAATACACTGTAACACTACTAGTGGTATGCTATGCATGCACTGCTCTGAGACAGCACAGCTCATGGCATGGCTGTTGCTAAGCGCATCTTGTAAACTGGTCAAGAGGGAATGCTTCTTCACATTCACTCAAGCAAGCCTCTTGTGTGAACTCTCTGCCTCTTCAAATCTAGGCCATCTTGCCCTGCAATTCAGTGAAAGTTTGTTGCCACTTGGGTTCTGGGTGAAACCAGCCTCAAAATGTCTGCACAGATGAGTGTTTTGTGCTCCTATCTAAAGCCCTTTTCCCTCGGACCACATGGTAGAAGTCTACAAGTCAGTGCAATTGTGTATCTTCGACTCAGAGTGTAAAGATACATCTTCGTGATATTTGTGAGATGCCTTTACAGTTACTTCTTGACTTCTCCGAAAAAGCAACAGTCTCTATAGATGTCCATGCCTGTCAGAAGTTTGGGATTTAAATGTGCACACTATGCACGGTATATATACAAAAATACAGACGCAACAAGGGCCCAAAAGCAAGGCAACTTTTCTTTTGTGTTCACAAAGACAACTTCTGTTTTGATCCTAAAGAACCATCCAGCATGCTTGTAGAAATATGGGCCACAAGAGGTATGGAGGTGAACGGGAGCGAACTCAAGCACTTTTAGTTCGGCAGAGCCATAACCTTGGATTGGGCCTCATGAGTGTAGCCTTTCAATATTTTATGTTTCCGAGAAAACATACAGTTCTCTTGTATATTCCAAACAAGAGGGACAGGGCTACTATAAAATAGACATATTGTGCCTATAAATGTGCTGCTCTCCTCCAGGGACTGGGAAAAAAACACACACACACACACACACACACACAGATGCTGCCATTACTATTTACACGTGAATGATTCCACACAAAACAAGCTTTTCCAACTCGCTGCATCTTTGTCTAGGAGTGTTGGGGCAGAGACCTCTCGCAAGGCTTATGCATGATGCGCATGCCTTTGTGGTGAATCTCTACACAGACCAGTTATTCGAAAACTGTGCATGGCACCTTTAGCTGTCTGTGACGGGAGCACACCAATTTCTGCAACGGATGATTTAACTGTGCGTTACGTTTGTGGGAAACATGAAGGCCTGTGCAATCTGCTCCTTTCCCACACCTACAGATGCCCTTTGGGAAGCATTATAGCAATAAGCATTATGGAGCCCTGGGGTGGGAACAGGTTTAGTAAGGGCTTAGTCAGCTGGAGCATGCGGCAGAGGCGAAACTGAAGACTTGTGACAAAGTCTCAGATAACCAGGCAGCAGAGAATACACATCAGACAACCCAGCGGCAAAGCATGGCCCCTTGGGCGCAAACACGGCTCCGCCATCTTAAAGTAGCACTGTGCAACACCGAGCGCTTTTTCCAGCTTTTTCTCAACGGAGCTCCCCCTAGTGTCTCCAAATGTGTCTGCCCTAATTTCCCTCACCAAGTGCATGTGGTTTTTTTTTTTTAATTCAACTGATCAGAGTAACCAGCGAATACAAAAGCAGTCATGTCCACTGAGGTAAGGTAAGTCGTTAAGTGGCATTCTCTCCACACACAGCACGGACAGTCGAGAAAGTCTTTATTTGCCTGGTAATGACTCATTTAAGCATCTACTGACTTAAGATGATTAATTAACTCGAAAAACCTGCAGCGCTGCTTTAACGCAACTACAGACAGTTGTTGTCTCTGTGAGATTTGTTGTCTCTGTGAGTCTCTGTTAGATTTTTTTCTAAAAGGTCAAAGTTGCCATCCCTTTTACAACGTACATGTGTGTGTTATTTATTCGATTTAGTCTCTGCTGAACATTAAAAATCAACTCAACACATTGTAAAAAACATTGAGCACAAGGCACACCACGTTTCTCATCAAAACCTGACCAAAAAACAATGCAAACATAATAATGTTATGTGCCTGAGCTGAAACTCAGAACACATGTCAGCCTATCCCTGCACCTCTCCATGCCTATTTTAAGACAGCGCCGAAGCAAACATCTGCAGACCTCAGGGTCCATGTGCTAGCCTCCGACCGGAGGGGCTCAAGTCAATTTCCTGCACGTTCCCTTCCTCTGAACTCACAGGATCAAAGACACACGACTACTCCACTCAACCGTTTGTACAAACAATGTGCCGCTGACCAAAACAAAACAAGGCCCGATCACTCCCTATACCTAAAAGACACAAACAACCACCACACTCCTTTTCAGACACGGTCATTTGGGAAGCTGTAGCTGAAATGCACTTTCAAAACTTCTTTTTAAAAAATAAATGAGCAAATATCTTTATACAGCTACTGTTATATGCGACTCTCTCCTCCTGGGAGTACAACTTTATTCTGAGGCCTCCGAAGTGTCATGGAGGTCCTCCAGCATGCATGGCATACTTTAGTTTGGGGAGGGTTGGCGCTAGGCCAGAGGAAGAGGGCCGCTCTTTTGCCTCAGTCTGGAGGGCTGGAAGGAACAGAACAAATGAGAAATGTGCAGAGTAAGAAACTGCACAGGCACAATGAAGAGACCGGGCACACAAGGGAACACAGAGAACAGAATAAGTTGCATAAATGGAAAAGAGTAAGGAAAGTTGAGAGGAGAGAGCGAGAGAGAGAGAGAGAGAGAGAGAGAGAGAGAGAGAGAGAGAGAGATCGAAGAGAGGTAGGGAAGATGAGGCAGTCAAATAGATCAGAATAAAGGCAAAGAGTGTGTTTAAGGGAGGGGGAGACAGAGAGAGAAAAAGAAAGAAAGAGAGAAAAAGAGAGGGAGTGTGTGTGTGTGTGTGCAATAGATAGAGAGAGACTAAAGCGCAGAGGGGAGCTATCCAAAGACTGTCCTAAGATGAAAGATGGAGGAGGAGGAGGTTGTGTGAGCGGGCGGCGGCAGGAGAGGGGAGGGGAGGGGAGGGGAGGGGAAGGGAGGGGCGGCGCTGTGCTGTGCAGTGCAGGGAGGGGAGGGGAGGGGATGGGCGGGGCACGTCTGGAGGCGCGATGATGGACACTGCCACCTGTGTGCCTGGCTCAGGTTCAGGCTCCAGCTGTCCCACTGCCTGAGCCGCCAGCCGCCAAGTGCTGCGCTAAGGACTTTGGGACAGCAAAGAGGAGGCGGGGAGGGGTGGGGGTTTGCGGGTGGCTGGGAACATTACACCTCCTTGCAGTTTGTCAATACTGAAAATGACGGCAAGGGGAATCATGCACCTGGACACGCCATCAGACCGAGAGGAGGCACTCAAGGCAGCAGTCGCTTTCGACACGGAGAGCCATTTAACACGACACACACGACACAGAGCGGCTCACGTGTACCCCAACTTTCTGCACGAGACGAGTGAAGATTGTGCAACAATCTGTTAGCAAAGTTAGTTTCGAAGCTGCACAAGGGCAGGAATTATGTCATCCTTTAAGAAAGTAAACAGTCCCCAGTGAGTTTTGGTCCCACTCTCTTCAGCTCCTTTAGTCGCCTTAACATCCGCCCGAGAACTTTTGCCGGTGCGTTCCGTCTTGGCACAATGAGAAGCCAGGCTTCGGGACCACCCGTGCGTCGGCGCCTCAAAGCTTGCCACATTTCACTTTAACACTTCCCATTGCCTTATGGGGCCTGGAAGACAGGGCACTTCCCTGACATCACGTCAGCTGATCCGGGAGGGCCATAAATATCTCGCTGGGAAAGAGCAGGCGGAGGAGTTGAGCCGGGACGGGACGAATTGGGACGGGAGGAGAGCAGAGACTTTCTCAAAGGTCCTGCACTACCAGCCTCACCCCCCTCTCCACCTCCCACCCTCCACCCTCTCCTCCCATTTTGTATCCAGCTACACAGCCTTCCAGCAGGGAGGCCGTAGAGACAACCAATGTTCAACAGACACGTGAAACTACATGTTCCGTCTGAGCAGAGACAACCATGTTGAATATAAAAGTGTAGCTTCAGGAGCAGCAGCTGAAATCTGTCCTTTTTTCTAGTCAAAGCTTAGTCAGAAGCAGAGAAATTACTCATGCCTGACATTTCATCATCAGCCAAAAAGAAAGTAAAAAAAAAAAGCTCTAATAAGAGGTGCGTCACAAATAATCTTGCAGACTCCCTTGAGCCCCTGACAGTATTTGTTCACTCAGGCCTAGAATGGGATAATAGGGCCGGGCCTGCAAAGCACTGGTGCTTAATCGCAGCCTGAAACAAGCATCGGCTTCGCAAAAACTACAGATCGCACACAGATGAAAATGTGATGCAGACATCGCGAGCAGATAAAAATGTAAGGCACGGGACTACTGCTGCTGCAAATAAAAGGCCATGCACTTCAAGGGATGACGTTATGTGTAATGTCCTTGTTGAGTGTTTGATTTAAGGTCTATGGCATGTTCACACAAATGGAAAACAGATGCATTTCCATCTGCGGACACACACTCACTAAACAAAAAACAAAAAATCAAAAAAGCAGAAATCATAACAAGTGCCAACCTAAAAGTAACATCATCCGCATTTAATCTGAGATGGCAGTTCCTGATTGCTGGGCTTTTTCATGATTATGGTGTCTTGTGTTGGGTTCATCTGTTTGCGGCAGTTTACCAGAGAGGACCTTTTTTTTATTCAGACAGGCTACAAGACGGCTGACATCTGGTGGGAAAAATGATGGGAGGATATACTGGCAGATACGACTTGTGCAGACAAAGGAGCTTTTCTGGAGCCAGACGTGAGGCAGCAGTGTCAAAAAATCCCAGGAATGCCGAGGAAAAACACAGAAATCTGTGGCCCTGACAGGAAGCCGAGGAAGCCCAGGGAGAGTCTGAGGAGAACTCTTACTGGCCTACAGCTTATGTCATTTGTACCTTTCAACAAAAACACCACAAATGACTGCAGGTCTTTTTTTTTTTTACTACCCAGTGTTATTGGGTTCATTCCTATGCGTCGCAGGTATTAGCC
This sequence comes from Coilia nasus, assembly GCA_027475355.1. Lineage (NCBI taxonomy): Eukaryota > Metazoa > Chordata > Actinopteri > Clupeiformes > Engraulidae > Coilia > Coilia nasus. The sequence continues at coordinate 4,867,183 of CM050202.1, forward strand.
AACTTCAGCCAAGTTTATTTAAGATTCTATTAGTGTATTCTATATCTCTATAGATCTGCAAGTGTGTGTGTATATATGTGTGTGTAATTGTGTCTCATTTGTTACCAGATGCCTACATTTTCTTTCAAATCAATTAAGTATCACTCTTATGTATTCTATTTACCTAATCTGATTTTTAATCACTTTTGAATTTCCCTATTGTCACCATCTTAACCTTGCAGTTCACTACTCGTACACTTACTCTCTATTTTCTGAGCTTTTGTGTTAGTCATCCACTTAGAGCTCATTTCCACCAAACACTCTGCGTGTACAGCACGTGTCCGTTTTCTGTCCGTATTCGTTTAGAATGCACGTTAACAGATTACACCATTTCCACCGCACGCGTGATCTGAGCGTATTCTGTCCCTATACAAACCTATTGTACACGGATACGCGCTGTATACGCTCAAGTCGGTGGAAATGAGGCCTTACTCTCTGCCTTCTAAGTCTTTGTGTTACATGTTTTCCCAGAAAAAGTGAAACACAGACAAATATGCAGACAGACAAACTCGATGACAAACACAAAGTGCAAAAGCAAAGGAATGACTTCACCTCACCCTTCTCTGACATCTACAGGAAGCCTGATTATTAATGACATCATCGTCTGTCTGTGCTCCAAGTACGCGGCCGAAAGGTGGCTTTAAGTGGGTGTAACTGCCAGTCCTACTGCATGAATCACATCCTCTCTCACAGCTGACTAATCACTACATTTCCACGGGAAAAGCACAGAGGACACAGGCACAGCACCATATCTCTTAGAGGCACTTTAACACCTGGCAGAGATGGGCACTTCTGTGTAGGGGCTTGTGCAAATAGCTTGATGGATGCATTTCAGAAAACAGCAAAGCCACAGAGACGCCAGTGAAATTCCTATCAATTTGGGATGAAGACAGAGCTGTCTAGTCCTGTTCATAAAAGCACAGCTCTAAAGACTTGGGGCAAAACCTGGCTACGTCAGGGCTGCTGTGTAACAGACATTTTATTTATATATATATAAATAAATATATATATATTTTTTTTTTTATTATGGCTCCTGTGTCACGGTACAAATATGTGCCCTAGGTTATTCAGACCAGAAGAAAACTAACCAGGGCACTTGGAACACAGAACACTTTCCCAGCCTGACTCTTTGGCAAACGAAAATTGGAGATGACAGGTCAGACTCATATGTAATCCAAGAATTATTTTCCCCAAACGTATGGGGAACAAGGTTACATATGCAGTGCAGTAATACTCTTCGAAAACTGTACAAGCCAAAAACCAAAGTAACGTGAAAGTAGCCTTCCATTGTGCTATGAATGTATGAGTAGGTATAATAAAGATATTTTCTTTGTAAGCTTTAGAATTCCACTGTACTTTTTTGGATAACCTTACAATTTGAGTGGCTTAACTTGTATGTCACAGATAAGACTTCGTGTTCAGACTTGTTTTATTACAACTTTCATCAAAGCCGGCTATGTGAGCAGCAAATGTTCGTTGCATAAGACTCGGGGCTGTCTGGGCTTCGCAATGAGGTCATGGATAAGCCTGCGCTGACAAGCTAGTGTTTGTG